>OX235279.1:8705585-8746970 GCA_944472155.2 Trichobilharzia szidati
GATATATTTACTATATATATATTTCCTTGCTTATGTAGCTTACAAAACTTTATACATGAAACAGGCACACACGCACTCAGGCATAACCCAACCAACCCCTCCTCCTCCTCTTGCAGTTCGTCAACTCGTGCGCATCTTACCTATTCTTCTTCTTTACTGTTCATCCCTGCTTATCCTCTCCTGGATTGCCTAAAGGAAAGACTATGTCATACTTCGTAGAACTCTGAAGACTGTCAGTCAGTAGGGCAAGTGGTGTCCCATTGGTCCACATCGTTGACATTGTCGTTCGCGATAGGCACTTGATGTCATGCAACAAATTTGCTAGAGGAATTTTGTCAGACTGTGAACATTCACCACAGCACCCACGGCTTCAACCATGTGCCTGCTCCTCACGTAAAACAAGAAGTCTTTTCAGAAGACTTTATGCACGTACGTCTAAGTATAAAAATTCCACTATACCATATTTTGTGGCACGTACTTTATGTGATGAAAATAGTGTTAGGCATGAACTAACTAACTAACTAACCTTCTTTGCACTACTAAATAAACCATTTCCCTCCATTCTTACAACATCAACCTTGTTATTGTTATTGTACTTCTTGTATTTATAATCCTTCCAATTTTTTGTTTTTCTTTTTGATTGTTTATTTATTTTCTCATAAGTGTGAACATCATTTAAGCTGTGTTATAACTGTGTTAATTTTGTCTTTCCCCTAACCATGCTGCTATATCAGCAGAACATTAGATTCAATGCCTCTACAATAACATGCTAAAATTTCCAAACTGAATCGACAATACTGTTTGAAACAAACTCACTGTTATTATAATTATTATATTTAATAGTCTCATTTCGTGCTTGAAATATTTTTGACTTTATATCGTAAATGTGGACAAACCCCTCTGGTTAATTTTGTTTTAATTTTAATTTATATTTTGAGTAAATCAGATGGAATATTGTGAGAAATGCTGAGAATTGCATTCTGTATTATAAGTAGTGCTGTTTTTGGAATAAAGCAGATTTCAAAGTTATCTACATGGCAAAATCGAATCAATCCAAAAGTTTACGTTTTCTTCACTTATGCATAGCCGAAGCTTTAGCTATCTATACATGAACAGAAACCTAAATTATGTGTTCAAAAACGTTTTGTCAAACCCCTTTCTTTACCTTGGTCATAGTAATATTCCTTCTAGTTTTTACTTTATTTCATTTTACCACTTGAATTCTTTCCACTTCACTTCACATCTTCCTTCTTATCGTAATCGTACTCCTAATTTTTTCTAAATTTTTAGACAACACTTGACATTTTTAAAACATTTTTGATTTCAATTCATTTATAAAACAATCTTTAATAATTATGTAATTTATCCACTTCAACTCTACCCCTCAGAACATTTTAATTACCGTTATTCTTATCACATATATGTATGTGGTGAGAGATGGTTGCTAGCCAAATTAGTTGACAGTAATTGAGGTCAGTGTTAGTCATGTGAAAGCAAGGTCAAGATGGACAGGCGGATACAGTTAACATATAGATGAACTGACACAGCCACAAGAGATGCAAGGTTAACTTAGTGTGAGAAACAACCAATCAACAGACCGTATTTTCCACTCACATTAACCTACAATAATGTACATCAAAATCTATAAATATGTGTTGATTTTCCGTAATAAACGTTCTGTTGCCTGGCCCTTGTCTTCTGTTGTTACATGTATATTGACTGAGCAACTATTTAGTGCCACTTAATAACCCTTTTCTGTAATATAAATACGACTGTACAGCTTGAAAATGAAGTCGTTGAAAAGAAATTTCTTCGCTGAACAAGAAAACTGTGTTTTTACTTATGAATAAAGCAGATTATTATTATTATTATTGTCTCGAATAGGTGGATTAACAACTGTAAAGCTTCTATATTGTCCATTTAGATAAATTTATGTAGGGAGCTACATTCAATTCAAAATGAGAACACACAATACCAACACAACAATGACAATTTCGGATGAATTTAGAACAAAGTTTTTTGATTTTGATTAGACACTTACTCTTAATCTGCTGAATAATAACCTTGTTGAATCCGTAATAGAAATAATAATAATAGTTATTTGAAATTGAATATTTTTGCGATGTTGTGGCTACCATAAACGTAACCATTGGTAACTGCAATTACTCCTGCTCTTATTGGTCAATTTGAGTTCAAATTACTTCAGCTTTATTTCAACATCTCTGTCTGTCAATATTTTTATCCTTATATATTTACTCTACATATATACTTCGTTGCTTATGTAGCTTACAATGAATGATACACGCACACATACAAATAAAATGGTTAACTACTGGGTATCTGTGTTTTTTATACACCGTCAGTGTAGAAGGTCGGGAAGTCAACGTGGTGATTTCCTAGGCAACGGGAATAATGAATGAGCTGTCTCTCTGGTTTACAGTAGGATAAAAACGTATTCAGGCATTTTCATCAACAGAATTTTTTAAATAATAACAACAAAGAGACTAACACCAATCAATCAATCAATCAATCAATCGACAACCACCACACAGGGTTCGAACCCAGCAACTTCCGGTTACAAGGCAGCTGTCCAGCTGTACTCCCTGTGGCTGGTTTTCAATGCTTCTCTAATAACTGATATCAATCCGTGATCAACTCGTAAAAACACAAAACTAATCCTTACAAACCAAACTATAGAAACAATTAATCTGATGCTCGCTAGTGACTTGCTACAGGATGGAGTTTCCTGGAGTCAGTCAGTTCTAGTGAGAAGTCGTGACCATCGTGAGGTCCACCCAGATGTCACGTGTGAGGATAGATATTCCACCTACGACAATGGTTGGTGCCAGTCGCGCTTAATCACGAATTGGTAGAAGTTAGAATTCATGGGTTAGCTGGCCACTGAATCGGGTCCCAGTGAGTGGCTGAATGGTATACGAGCTTTCCTTGTAACCGGAAGGTCCTGGGTTCGAACCCTGGCACTGCGATGGGTGTATACTGCCGATGATTCCCAAACTAGGCTGATGAAAGAGCTAGCTGTCCAGTACTCCCTAGTTTTCAATGGTTCTCTAACTGATATCAGTCCGTGATCAACTCGTAAAAAGTCAATTCAGTATTATTTTCGGTTGGTGGTGTAGGCCTGAAGTAACTCTGAATGGGTACTGCATTGTTTTTCCCAAATATATTCCATGTGATTAACATGGCTGAGGCTTTCTGGGTGTTTAGCTGGTGGTGGTAGTTATCGAAATGAATTTATTTTACATATTTGAGCACTGAAGATGCTACAACGACGTAGATCCTGGACGCGTATATATTTCAGGCGGTGTGTATGTGTCAACTTTACTCCCCTTCCTCACTCCTTTTACTAGGTAGGCTTTTATTTTCTCTGTGAATTTCGAACTTCTCTCTGTGATCGACGGCAAGAACGTAAAGTTCAGACCCATTGCCATCACTTCCCCGTTCCTAAAGCTTATGGAAAAACTAATACTTCTTAAACTCGAACCCTCCCTTAAAAACTTCGAAGACCCAAAACAATTTGCCTATAAACAGGGTAGGAGTACATTAGACGCTGCAGCTGTCTTACACAACAACATCGTCTCATCATTAGATAAAGGTGCCAAATACGTCCGCTGCACGTTTCTTGACTTCACTTCTGCTTTCGACTCTGTTCCTAGATGTCTCCTGCTAAATAAGCTCTCTTTGACGAAAACTGAGTCCTGGGTCACCAACTGGTTGCATTCCTACTTATCAAACAGAATGCAGTACACCGTATACAAAGGTAAATCATCCTCTGCTACACTCACTGAAGCTGGAGTCCCCCAAGGCGCTGTACTCTCCCCACTTCTCTTTTCTTTCTTTCTACATGACTTACCATCTTCAAATGACATTAATTTTGTCAAATACGCTGACGATCTGTCTGTATCTTTGCCTATCAAATGTCAAAGCGACTGCTCTAAACTTAATGGCTTTCTGTCAGAAATCAGCCAGTGGTCCAAGGAAAATGGTCTTACCCTAAACCCCTCCAAATGCCAAACGGTCAATTTTACCTTGAGACATAAATCCGACCTAAACAAACTGTTTGGCTCTTACGAGGTATGCAACATAGACGGCACTGAAATAGAAACTAAATCGGAAAATAAATACCTAGGTGTCATTCTATCTGCTGATCTCTCCTGGTCGTCTCATATCTTAGCAATTTCTAAGAAAATATTCCGTCTTACCTTCTACATTAAGAAGTTAAAACATTCTGGTATTACCCAACTCTTACTCCTACAGTTCGTTAATTCTCGCATCCTGCCTATTATTCTCTATTGTTCCCCCTTAGTTTTTTCACGGCTACTGAAGAAGGACTACATCTTATTATTCAGGGTGTTGTTAAAGATTGTCAGCAGAGTAAGCAGCGTGCCACTTAACCAGCTTGTTAATATTCTGGTCGACTGGCAGGTACATGGACTCATGTGAAAAATGAAGGCTAAATCCATTTTATCTAACTCACAAAACCCTCTTCACTCACATCTCTCCCCTTGCATCTCATCAGGCAAAACCAGAAGCCTATATAGAAAACTATATGCTCATACTAGCAAGTACAAAAACTCAACCATACCCTACTTAGCTCGTGTTCTGTGTAATAAAGAAAGCATTAGGCTTGACACCTATAATTCTTTAAATAGTCAGTAGTACAACTGGATCTCGTCTTTCCAACCCACATCATCAATATGTACAACATTTTCTTTCTTTCTTTTCCTTTTCTCTCTCTCTTTTCTTTTCCGTTATGTGCTGCTTTGTTTCTTTCTCTCGCTTACGCCAGTAAATGTGATAGCACCTACTTTTCTAACACCTTCAAACACTGTTCAACTTTGGCTTTGCTACCGACATACCAATGTGTTGTTGTAATAATGGACTGAGATTTCCTTAATCTATCTGGAATTCTATTTATTGATAATGTACTAACTGGATGCAATACTGTAGTAAACGAAATGCTGAGAATTCCATTCTGTATCATAAGTACTGTTTTGGAATACAGCAAATTATTATTATTATTATTATTATTATTATTATTATTAAGTGACTGTTTTCGTACGCGGAGGGTAGTACATTAAACTATCCGCATTTCGTGATAAAATAACTTTTTAACTGAAAGGTTTTTATGCTAAATAAAATTAATTTCGAAGTCTTGTCAAAATAGACCAGAGTGGAACAGTGTACGATTATTACGACAAGCAAAGAACCTTGGTTAGCTACTTGTTTCGACTAAAACTGAGACTTTTCAGTGGTGTGCACCACTAAGTTTACACAGAATCTATCCCGTAACCTTCTGATCTCGTAACCTTCTGATCTCGTAACGGGTATTAACATTCAATTTTTATAGGATTGGTGCTTTCAACACGTTTTGCAGTCAGCAAAATCGATGTGTGTGTCGTGTATGTGCTACTTATAATCCGATATAAGTAGTATATCAGAAATGAATTCAGAAAAGTAACAATATGTTTTGCACACTGGAAAGAGCAGTCAAAGAAGAGAACCATGAGAAGAATGTTGCCATAAGATGCAGAATCCAAGAAGCTATCGAATGTGACGATATTTGATCAATTCGTCAAGGATGTGGTAAATGATGTGCAAATGGCAGTTTGAAAATATGGTATACGAAATTTACCTAAGTACAATACGTTTCACTAAATAAACATCCCTCTCAGCCTCTTTGGTCTTTCCTTCTTTACATGTACTAGTGATCTAATGGCATCAACTAGTAGTAAGGGATGTCTCAATAATACAAGAATAAAATTTATGCACTGTGGTTGTGGTAGAGTATAATTCCATTATAAGGACGGACGAGGATGTCAAATCGAGAATCGGGAAGGCGAGAAACACATTCATCAATCTGAAACAAATCTGGAAATCCTCATCACTCAGCAACACTCAACAACGAAATTTGGATTTTCAATACAATACAAACGTCAAGTCAGTCAGTTATTCTATACGTATGGATGAGAAACTTGACGGCGGGTCACCAAGAATATTTCCAACAGCCTGTTGCAGACCTTTATCAACAACTGTCTTCGCTAGCATCATACTGAAGATCAGATGGCCGGAAAGACCAAGAACCAACAAGAAACTGTGGGAACAAACAAACAAACAAAACAAGAACCAATCGGCCAACAAATATGCAGGAGAAAGAGTGGAGATGGATTGGACACTCGCTGAGGAGGCCGCTAGGTGACATTTCGCGTCAGGCCCTCGAGTAGAACCCGAAAGGGAACCGGTGAGTGGGACGTTGAAGGGTGACATGGAGGAGATCGTGTGAAGAGGAGTTGAAATAGTAGGGACTAACATGGATACAGGTGGAAAGTACAACAGAAGTCAGAAGCAAGTGGAGACGTTCAGTTGGAGTCCTATGTTCCACTAGGAACCCAAGGGAACAACAATAATTATTATAAGTAGTGCTGTTTTTGGAATAAAGCAGATAATAATAATTATTATTATTACTATACTTTGTATATGATAAACGGAGGAGAATTGCATTCTGCCATTGCAGTAGGGAATCATAAATTTCGGTCACTAAGATAGGCCATAGTCATACACCATACTGCCTGGTTGATTATTCTGAGGTGGATTGTGGGTTAGTGAGATCCGATCCGGATCTACTGACTGAGTGGAGAGCTTTATGTCGTTGAAATATTAATGCACTGGTTGTTCAAATTCATATTACTTTACTCCTGAAGTAGAGTGAGGACAAAATCTTGAAGGCTTAAAACTAACACTGTGGTGAGTAATATAGTGTACATGATATTTCGCTGAAAAGTGTTTATAAGAATATAATAATAATAATAATAATTTGCTTTATTCCAGAAACAGTACTAGTGGTACAGTGTGGAATTTTCAGCACATATCTACAATATTTGCATCTAATTTTATCAAACATTTTAAAAGGAGTATTGCAAAAAATAAATATAAGGGCAACAACAGCAAAGAAAAAAAACACAAAATAATTTTTTAATGCAAAAAAAAATATCAAGAAGTAGAAAGGAAAAATAAACAGCATTTAACAATAACTCAGTACTGGGTAGTGGAAGCTATGATATGATAATGCATGGTGACAGTAAAGCTATAGTCATACAAGAAGTTATGAAATGATATTTAAGAATGTTTATCGCCAAGATGATCAGTTAATTTGGTTGAAACAACTCTAAACAATCATAAAATAACATTTCAGGGTTGTTGTTTTGTTTTTATTGTCACGTCTAATGCAGTGTTTGTAGTGGTAGTGTGAGTAATCCTGCATAATACAAAATTTTAAGATGATGATAATGGCGTTCACAACCAATGATTGTCAGTTAATATTGCTGAAAAAAATAAAAAAAAATGAGAAAAAAACAACCACAAAAACTCATAATTACGTGATGGTTAATGACAGGACAATTTTGTAATTCTCACAGTGCTAATATAGTCGGAACCAGTGGATACACAAAAGAAGGTATAAAGTACAAAAAGTAAGCCAATGTTAATAATTTAGGTAGCTAAGTATGTTTAAGAAGGAGTTCACTAAAGAATACAAAATAAGAGAGAAATAAAAGAGTCTAAAATTATGTTATTAACAACAAAGCGAGTCTTAGGTTTCGCGCTTAACATTGTCTCTGTCACTTAGAACACGGGCCAAATATGGTTGAGTTGACAAATTGTGAAAGTAGAGGTTGGGTGATTCCAGAGAGACTGCATGACAAACACACGTTGGCTATTCACACTTGCAAGAAATTAGTGACATCCTACCCTGTTTTTTCTCCCTAATTAATCCCTCATCGGTCTGTTGATTCTCTAGACATATTTTATTGAGTAAACTCATCATAAGGATGTGTATTCCTGGATTGACTTTTACTTATGTAAACTGCCTGTAATTTACACTCATAAAAAGCAGTTTAAAAAAGAAGAGACTTGTTATACTGCAGCCAATAATATAATAAGAACAAAATATTTAGAACGAACAATTGTGGTTTCAATAAATTCTTTCTTCTTCAGGCTGCTCTACAATTATAAATCCATTAATTAATTTAAGCATACAATAGCCAGCCAGTCAGTCAGTCAGTAAAGGCAAATTAGAATCATATGAGAAAGTGTATTGTGGAACAAGTATAAGTAAGACGGATGGGATGGAACAATAGTCAGTTAGTGTGCGTCGGTGGCACAGTGGTTAGGACTCTCGCCGACCATGCACATGGTCCGGGGTTCGAGCCCCTGCCGGCGCACACCCGATATCTATGGTATGCCTGAATTTGGGCAACCGATATCCATGCTGAAAATTCCACACTTGTACTGAAAATACGGTGTGGAATGAAGCTGTAAATCAAAAATAAAAAAAAATAAAAATAAATATGCATGGTCACTGAGAACATGGGACAAAATGAGATACAGTAATTTAATTTCATGATGTGTGTGTGTGTATACAATATAAATATCGTCAACAGAAAAATACAGGTTTCGAGAGTGTGTGTAATCAGGGTGTCTGAGAGACAATATGAAAATAAACCAACGAATGTGGCTGTCTAGACATAAGTTCAAGGTTGAAAATAATGACAATAAGAATGATTGTGAAATAATAATAACGATGATATGGTGTAAAATTACAAGTAGTATTGGTGAATGATTGTCAAATAATAATGAATATAATGAAGTGGAATGAACATGATTTTGTAAATACGATAACAAGTTAGAAAAGCACTATTTAAACCTAAGGTAATAAAATCATAAGAAAGGTCATGAAATCATAAAAGTTGAAAATGAACGATTGTCAATGAAACAGAGGAATAGAAGAAGAGGAAAAGAAAATTGTGAGAGGAAATTATAGTGGTAATTAATGTTTATGGAGGATTTGTCGGCTTTATTGTAGGCCAAGGTAAACATAGTGGTTGAATATACTTCTTCTGTATGCAAAGAGGCGGTCTTCTGGTATTAATTACCACCGCTTCAGCTACTGATAGGAGACGTAGTCGAGTTCCTCTAGATAAATTACTAGAAACGCGGTAAAAATAACTGAGAACACCTGGTCAAGTTTTGTCTGGTGTCCAGTATCTACCAAGTGGGCTAAGACTGCACTATTTAAGCATTTGGTTACAGGTATATGTTGACGCGCGCGCATGGATAAATCCCTCTGAGTAAGGCCAATGTAACTAGCTCCACATGAGCAGTTGAATTCATAGATACACATTGATGAGGCCATCTTTGGTAATTTATCCTTGACTTGCTGTGTGAGTACTGGTTTAGTTGAGAAGTTGAGTACCAGTTTAGCTTCAGGAAATGTTCTATCTACTGCTCTATTAAGTCGACATTTTAGAATGTCAGCTGCAATTTCCCCTTTGTAACCATTATTATAATTACTATTATTATTACTACTACTATTATGACTAATTGCACAATTTATATTCACCATCTTGTTGTTATCCTATAGATAAAACACCATGATTGGTTTATATTTGAATTTTTATTTGTAAAGTTAGTGTAGGTATATTAGAGGTAAGCCTGATGAGATCTGTCTAATTGAAAACAACAATATTGTTCGCTTAAATGTGTTTTTATAATAGGAAATCATGTAGGTTTATGAACCCAATACAGTCTATAACCTGATTCGGGCTTCGCCACTGACAAATTCCTGTCTATTTACCTAACTAATAGCGACGACATATGCGCCAGACATACTAACTAATCCTTATAAAGTTTAAAGAAGAGCCCTTGATGAAACTTAAAACCTTCGTTTTCCTGATTACCGGTTTTGACTGGTGGGTATGTTTTATATATGATAGAGAAGATTTGTAGCTCAGGTGGATGATTTTGATGTGGTTGTGTTCTCTCTCCGAGCTAACTGGATAGTAGTTAATTTGAGAAGCTTTCATCGCCCTACTAGGCAGGCGACATCTTCCTTCAGCGCATACACTCACTTCAATTTGAATTGTTGAAGTGAGCTTTCAGATTTCTCCACGAGTTCACCATTAATCATCTCTCCTGGTCGGTGACCACTTTGGGACGTGACTCTGGTTGTTTTTGTTTGTTTTCACACCCCATCTGTAGGCGGCTACTTGTATTGGAACTGGTTGTTTCTTTGACTTGAACTTTGACCCTTTCTGTGTGTGTGCGGTTTCTCCCTTATCGGTTGATAAATTTTGTCTATATCGATGTGTGTCTATTGCTTGATGATTCACTGGAATACCAGGTAGGCTTCTAAAAATTCTCTGACTAGCATTCTTGGTGTTGTTTCCTCTGTCTAATATTTGAACGTTGGTTGTCCCAGTCGAATTGATGTCCGTGGTTGTCTGTATGTAGTGATATGAGAGAGTGGATGTCATGTCTTTTGACGGCTAGCTTATGTTCGTGGATACGAAGACGAATAGGAGGTCCACAATTTATTTTGTAGATGATGTTGGTTTTATCTTCTTTCGTTGTTGAGTGTTTTGGTTGACACAGGGCTGGCTGAGTGAAGCGATTTTGCTGGTTTGTGTGCGACGTCAATTCCTAAATGTTTGAAGAGATTTCTGAGATATGCTTTCTTTGTACTTTCCTCGGGGGCTTTTGGTTTGATAGTTTGGTGGCTTGGGGGTATTTGTCTTTTGATGAAATTCCGTGGATATCCATTCTTTTGCAAGACGTCCATGACATATCTTTCTTCAATTTTCCTTGAGGTGGGAGTGCTGCAATGAGTCATGGCTGACCCTCTTGAATAGTGTTTGTATGCAATTCCTCTTTTGTGTTATTGGATTGCTGCTGTTGTAATTCAGGATTAGGTCTGTGTGAGTTGATTTTCTATAAACTTGAGTTTCTAATTCCCCTGTGGTTGTTCGCTTGACTAAGACATCCAAAAATGGGATTTTGTTCTCGGATTGCTCTTCTCTTATGAATTTGATGTCGTTGAAGACGTTGTTTATTAAGTCATGAGTTTTATCCAAATCGTTTCTTTTGATTACTACAAATGTGTCGTATCCAAATTTTGGGTGTGATCTTTGATAGGATTATATTTTCGAGCCTTTGCATCACTGCTTCTGCAATCAAACCTGATATTGGCGATCCATCCCATGGGTGTTCCTTTGACTTGTTCATATATTTGGCCGTTGAATTGGAAGTACGTTGTTAGACATAGGTTTATGCATTCCATCCAACTTGTGTGTTGCATTTTTGATTGTTATGAGAGGTGTTCGTCGTTGCTGAGTAATTGCTCCATGGTCTCTTTTGCTAGTTTTTGTCCGATTGAGGTGTATAATGCTGTGACGTCGAAGGATATCATTATTCCTTGTTCATCTATTTGAATGCCTTTGATTTTCTCTAGCAGTTGGATAGCAGAATTGATGGAGTGATCACAAGATTCTGTTAGGTGTTTCAGTTTTCTGTAAAATTCTTTGGATAAATTGTATGTTGGAGTTCCTGGGAGTGAGTGATACAATTGGTCGTAACGGGATATTTGGCTTGTGTATTTTGGGTCTGCCTTTGAAAATCGGGGTAGGACTGGTCCATTGGATTTTATTCGCCACTGGTCTTTTTTCGTGATCTGTCCAGTTTTAGTGAGCTTGCTTAATGTCCTTTGGGTGCGGCTGTCCAATGTTTGCATGGGATTTATTGAAAGTTGTTGACATACATTCTCGTCTTTGACTAGCTCTTCAGCCTTCTTGGTGTCTATTCTTCTTTGCCCATGACTACTGTTGTTCTTTCTTTGTCATCTGGAAGAATGACGATGTCCTTCCTATTTTTCAGCTTTTCGAGGGCCTTTAGTTCTTGAGAGTTGAGTTGTGTGTGTGTGCTGTTTTTTCTGTTAGACCATTGGTACAATTGTTTGGCGTATCTCTTCCTGTGTTTCCTCGTTCAAGTTTTTGGTGATTTGAGTAATGATTCAAGGGCAGGGAAGAAATCAGTTTTCGAAGCATCTCCGGTGTCTTGTAGTTGAAGATGTCGCCTAGTAGTAGGGCGATGAAAGCTTCGCAAATTAACCATCCAGCTCAGAGAACACAACCACAACTGAGGCTGGTGTCCCTCAAGGCGCTGTCCTTTCTCCTTTTCTCTTTTCTTTCTTCTTGCATGACTTGCCTCACTCTGATGAAATGAACTTTGTCAAGTATGCCGATGATCTAACTATTTCAATGTCTGTTAACTCCCAGCTAGACTGTACTAAGATAAACAACTTTCTATCAGAAATTAGCAAATGGCCTTCGTCTAATCGTTGGTCCTAAACTAAATCCTTCCAAATGTCAGACTGTTAATTTCAGTCTCCGATGTAAACGAAAGTTGAATGAAGCCGTTGGTTCCTATGACCCTTGCAAAATCGATGGTACTGATATAGAAACCAAGTCTGAAGTTAAGTATCTTGGTCTAATTCTCTCTTCTGACCTATCCTGGTCCTCTCATGTCTTAGCGATTTCTAAAAGAATATTTCGTCTGACTTTTTACATTAAGAAGTTAAGGCATTCAGGCATAACTCAACCACTCCTCCTCTTACATTTTGTCAACTCATACGTCTTACCTATTCTTCTTTACTGTTCACCCCTGTTTATTTTTTTCTAGATTGCTTAAAAACTCTGAAGACTTTCAGTCAGTCAGTAGAGTGAGGGGTATCCCGTTGGGCCATATCGTTGACATTGTCCTTCACGATAGGCACTTGATGTCATGCAACAAATTCGCCTAAGGAATTTTATCAGACTGTGAGCGCCCAATTCAGTTACCCACAGCTCCAACCTTGTGTCTCGTCTTCAGGTAAAACAAGGAGTCATTTCAGAAGACTTTATACACGTGCGTCTAAGTATAAAAATTCCACCATACCATATTCGGTGGCACGTAATTTATGTGATGAAAATAGTGTTAGGCATGAACTAACCAACTAACCTTCTTTGCACTACTAAATAAACCATTTTCTTTACCATTAAAGCATCATTCTTTATTGTTATTGTACTTCTTATATTTATAATCCTCTCAATTTTTTATTTTTATTTGTTTATTTTCTCAAAAGTGTGAACATCATTTAAGCTGTGTTATAACTGCGTTAATTTTGTCTTTCCCCTAACCATGCTGCTATATCAACAGAACATTAGATTCAATGCCTGTTTAATAACATGCTAAAAATTCCAAACTGACCGTATCGACAATACTGTTTGAAACAAACTCACTGTTATTATTATTATTTTTATTATATCTAATAATTATGTCGTAAATGTGGACAAATTCCTCCGGTTAATTTTGTTTTAATTGTTAATTTTATTTATATTTTGAGGAGTAAATCAGATGCAAGATATTGTGACAAATGCTGAGAATTCCATTCTGTATTATAAGTAGTGCGGTTTTTGGAATAAAGTATATTATTATTATTATTATTATTATTATGATTTATCGCACACACAGACAAAATCATCAAGTTGAGTTATGCGAAAATTAAGAGAAAACTATAAGCTAAATATGTTGAATGGACAAAATAGAAGTTGGGTGAAGACAGGGCGTTACTACTATTGGTAATATAACTAGATGAAGAGTGTCAGGTCAGGTCATGGGAATTGATACAACATATCACTTTTGTACACACACACACACACGCAGACACCAGATTAAGTTTGCAAGTGTTCGTTGCTTCAAAAAGTATAAAAATTTCCAAATGTGACTGCTTCTATACATAATTCTAAGAACCACTTTAGTACTGGTAATAATAATAATAATAATAATCACTTTATTCCACAACAATAACAATTTACAGCATGGAATTTTCAGCCTTTCTTTTACATACTGCAATGGTTTAGCTCTGTTTATAATTATATAAATGTATAAAATGTTAAAATATATTGACAGTTAATAGGAAAAACTAAAAACCCCAACAAAATCACACCATTTCTAGGTCATAGTGATTCATAAATAAATAATATAACAAATAACACATGCATTAATATGCATCATTTCATTTTATAGTTTAGTTAATGATTTAAAAGTTGTAAAAGTTCTTTTCTGATATTTGTCTCTTCACACAATACTCATGCCAAATATGGTACGGTCGAATTTTTATATTTTGTAGTACGAGCATAAATGTTTATGAAATTTCTTCTGATCTTACCCGAAGAGATGCAAGGAAACAATTGTGAATAAAGAGGATGTTCACTATCAGACAAGATAACTTTAGCTAAGTGTTTTTACAAGAATTCATATGCCTATTGACAACAGTGTCAGTTAGTTGAGTCAAAGGAATAGCACTGACCCTACTTACAGCCTTCAATGTTCTTCGTAGTATTATATGGTCTTTCTTGAGTAGCCCAGGGAAGAATAATGGAGAACAATAAAGAATGATGGGCAAAACACATGAATTAATAAATTATATGAGAAGAGATTGGGTTATACCTGAGTGCCTCAACTTCTTTATGTAATAAGTCAGACAGAAAATCTTTTTAGAAACTATAAGAATATGAGACGACCAGCAAAGGTTTGAAAAGAAACTAATGCCAAGATAAGAAACACTTGACTTACTCTCTATCATGTTACCATCAATATTACAACAATCATGAGATTGGATCAATCCATGCATGTCTTTTTCACTTCTCAAGCTGAAATCAACAGTATTACATTTAGTTGGATTTAGTTTAAGACCATTTGAGCCAGACCAATCCTTAACTTCAGCTAAGAATCCATTCTTCATATGGGAACAATCCGATGTGGAAACTACAAGGACAGAAACGGTCAGATCATCAGCATACTTAATGAGGTTAACTTTGGGTGAGTTCGGAAGGTCATGCGGAAAGAAAGAGAAAAGAAATGGAGAAAGTATTGCACCTTGAGGCACACCACTTTCAGTTAGCTGAGAAGTGGAGCGCTTTCCAGCCAAAACAGTATGCTGTTTGCTATCCTTAAAATAAGAAGACAGCCATCTAGTTGCCCAGGACTCTGTTTGTGCTGAAATCATCTTTCCTAATAAAAGTGTCGTAGGAACAGAGTCGAAAGCTGCAGTATAGTCTAAAAAAGCTGTTCGAACGAACTTAGCACCATTATCAAGGCAGGAAACAATAATGTGCTCAGCTGTCGACTGTCTACCATTTTTTTGAATAACAACTGTCTGAGCTCATGTATACAATACTTTTTATGAATATTTCTCTTTTTTCATCAGTATCTTACTACCGGCCTGTAAGTCTGACCTGCACTATAGCAAAGGTGTTAGAAAAACTCATAAGGGATCAGCTCTTAGTTCATATGGAAAAACACGGCTTACTGGCAGTGGAACAGCATGGATTCCGACCAGGACGATCCTGCTTGACAAACTTACTGTTAGCAAGGGAAGATTGGGTCGAGGCTATGGATAAAATCCATCTACCGGACGTTGTATTTATGGATCTTAGTAAGGCATTCGATAAGGTATCCCATTTAGGTCTTCTTAGTAAACTTAAACATTTTGGATTAGACCAACGCTTATGAGAGTGGTTTAGTGACTACCTAATGGATAGGAGGCAGAAGGTAAGGGCTGATGGTGTATTGTCAGGGTGGAAAGCAGCACTAAGTGGAGTACCTCAGGGAACTGTACTTGGCCCCCTGCTATTCTTATTATACGTAAACGAAGTGCCGAAAATTCTTACCTCATATTCCTTGTTATTTGCGGACGATATTAAGATATGGAAAACCGTAAATAGTAACGATGATAGGTTGGTACTACAAAACGATCTACATAAATTAACCGAATGGGCTAACTTTTGGAGTCTGGAAATTAATTCCAAGGAAAGCGTGGTAATGCACCTAGGTCAGAAGTCTTACACGTCGTACTCCATGGGGGACACAGAACTACCAGATGTTAGGGGACAAAAGGACTTAGGAATTATTGTAAGCCATGACTTGAAAACAACGGCGAACTGTAATCGAGCAGCAGCTAAGGCTTTTCGAATGCTATGGGCATTTCGAAGATATTTCAAACGATTAGACGAGGGTATGTTCCAAATACTCTACGCAACATATGTCAGACCTCGTCTAGAATACTGCATACAAGCGATGAGTCCATGCTTCAAAAAAGGAGACACATATCCTGGAAAGAGTACAGAGGGTAGGAACAAAATTAATTAGTGGTATCTCACACCTTCCTCATGACATGAGGATGAAGCATATAAATCTCTTCCCATTATCATACCGAAGGAGGAGGAGAGGCAACCTAATTTTGGCTTACCGTATATTCAAGGGTGATTTAGGGATTGGATTGACCTTGCAAACCTTTTCTCTTCCTCTAGGATACATTTACGAGTTCACCACAAGAAGGTACTCAAACCGAGGTCAAATAAATCACTTGTGGAGTTTAGATTCTCTCACAGAGTGGTGTTCAACTACTGTAACTCCTTACCTGATTCACTGTAGTGACAGCTCCGTCGGCGAACGGTTTCAAAGAGAAACTGGATCTCTGCAGAGATATATATCGCGAGGATTAACATCGGCAACAAGAGCATTTTATTCTTGTAATCTGAATCCGAGATCATGCATGCAATACTTTATATGATTTTCTTTTTTTTCATTTTTTTCCTATATACTGACTAGCTTGGTCATTAAATGACTAGGAAAAGCATTCGAAACGGCAAACACATAATGTAATTCTCATTCAACCAAACCACCGACAATACCAAAGTGCACCTTGAACGTTTGAATTTTTCTTTTGGTGCATTCATTCACTATGGCGCCCCACCATCTTGCTATCTTTTTTCGGCGCGATTGTGCACACATGGTTCGCTGCCTCGCTGTGCTACCTACCATTGAGCGAACTCAATCTTAGAGCTTACTGTCCATCCGGGCAACAGAGAAGTTGTATATAACATTCTTATTTTTATTATTATCGTCTAGTCCCATCTAAGTTCCGCCCACAGCTGGAAAGCATGATTGATGAAATTCTGCAGAAAAAGATAATTGCACCACCAAACTCACCGTGGGCTTCTTCTACAGTGTTAGCTAAAAAGAAAAATGACTCCTTCCTTATACGCGTTGATTACCGGAAATTAAACGCAGTGACTCGGAAGGATGCTCACCCTTTTCCAAGAATGAACGCGACGTTAGGAGCATTATCAGGCTCCGTCTAGTGGCAGGTGGAATCACACCCTCGTGACCACCACAAAACTGCTTTTAATATAACCACCGGGTTGTATGAATTCCAGACCATGCCTTTCGGCTTAGGTAATGCACCAGCAACGTTTCAAGGGTTGATGCATACTATACCTAAAGGATTAGTTACAAAAGTTTGCCTGGTATATTTAGACGATATCATTGTGTTCAGTCACACCATCAAAGAACACATTGAGAGACTGCGGATGGTTTGGGATGGTTGGAGGAGGTGTGACTGAAAGTTCAACCCATTAAATATTGTCTATTCCTGAGGCACATCGTCAGCGCACAGGGCGTTCATAGCGATCCAGAAAAATTGGCAACAGTCGAGGAGTGGCCCATATCCCAGTCCACGAATGAGTTACAGTTTTCTGGGGTTAGCTTCTTATTACCGTCGGTTCGTGAGAAACTACTCAGAAATCGCTGGCCGCTTTCAGTTGGTCAGTGCTAACGGTGTCTTCAGAGCTTTTTTTGTCTAACACAAAGAATTTATCCATACATTTGATGACTTTATATGATCCGTCGTATGGGGGTTCAAGAGGGCAACTCATAGAGTCACGACGAACAAATGTATGTGAAGTTTTCAAAGAGGGGTGAACAAAGATGTCTGTGAACTGAAGTCTAAGGGGAGCAGTTTTAACTGGACGCATTGCGTTTGTAAGCCTGCTGACGTATGGGGCGTTATCTACTGCTGGTGAGAAGCTAGAGGGAGGAACAAACTCACCTGGCAGTCGTAGTGATGTGCCATATACTATATCAGTAGTAGTGCAACCAGCATCAGTTTTCACGGCGTTTCGTAACTCTAGGAGAACTATCGGTAGTGATCAGTCCAATGTGCATTGTTCGCAGCTGATAAACCAGTTTTCAACCTTCAGTGCAGAACTTCTACCATACCATTAGCTTGAGGATGGTAGGATGTTATTCTAAAACGCATGCAGCCTATGATTTAAGTCAAGGCGAAGAATAAGCCGCTTTCGAATCGCCACCCATGATCAGTTGTTATGAAGGATGGGCGTCCAAAGTTTGCGATCCATCGTTAGACAAAGACGCCTGCGACTGTTTCAGCAGATACATCTTTGAGGACTACTGCTTCAGGCCATCGTGTAAAACAGTCGATGCAGGTTGAGATATAGACATATCCATGAGATTTTGGAAGTGGGCCAATCAAACCCACATGAAAATGGTCGAAACGAGCATAAGGGATAAGAAAGGTGCTAAAAGAGCTTTTGGTGTATCATACTACTTTTCACTTTTGATAGGCCAAGCACGTGTGTGCCCATTCCCTTATTTCTTTATTAATACCAGGCCAACAAAATCGACTAGTTACGAGGTTGAAGGTAAACACATTATTATTACCACCCTATTGGGTTCTACATTACTATTTGTGCCAGAGAGTGGCATTACGTATCTACAGTTGATTGTGAACACAGTTGATACTGTCCTGATGGAGGGCATGTTAGTACAAGTCTCTGGAGAACACAAAGGGGCTGTACAACGGTTGATTTCCGAGTTTTCCGAGTTGGTATCGTGGTCCCCGGCTGACATGGAGAGAACGGCAGCTATTCAGCACATTATTGAAACTGGTGATTGCGCTCCAATAAGACAAACACCTCGTCTAGTCCCAACTAAGTTCCGCCCACAGCTGGAGAGCATGATTGATGAAATGCTGCAGGGAAAGATAATTGCACCATCAAAGTCACCGTGGGCTTCTCCTACAGTGCTAGCTAAAAAGAAAAATGACTCCTTCCTTATACGCGTTGATTACCGGAAATTAAACGCAGTGACTCGGAAGGATGCTCACCCTTTTCCAAGAATGAACGCGACGTTAGGAGCATTATCAGGCTCCTGGGTGGGATAAGCCATGCAACGTATTGAAGACGTTACGGTGATAACTTATAGGCATGATGGGGCCAGATTTATCCGTGGAAACGTCATATAGAATAGTACCTCTACCTATGCGTAAAGGTTACTCGGCTTAATGCAGTCTTGTTTTTGACAACTCATGTTGAAGCTCAGTATCTTCTCCTTGAAGACGAGCCAGTTTCACAAGGTCTATGCCGTCTATTTGGGTGAGCGAACAGTGTTGTTCACTCCGGATATGTGGCGAATTTCCGATGTGAACCGTGAAACGTATTCCAGTTGTCGTGACTCTCTAGGTGAATACTTATCTGAAGTTGAGTTCAGAGAGTACGTCAGAGGTTTGTGGTCAGTGTAAATTATGAATTCACGACCCTCCACTGAATGTAGAAAATGACGTATAGCACAGTACCTGGCCAGAAGTTTACTGCCGAATGTGCTGTACTTCGTTTCTGCTAATTGAAGGCGCCTCGAAAAAAACGCGTGTGGTTGCCACTCTTTGTTAACTAGTTGTTGCAGAACTGCGCCGATTGCAGTGTCTGATGTATCAACTGAGATACTTAACGGTGCCGTCGGATCCTGATACATGAGAAGTGTGGCTTCCTCAATAGCTTTTTTTACCTGAGTAAAGGCATGTCGAGAAGAGGCGTCGAGTTCGATAGACTTGTTATTCCCTCGAAGGAGGTCCGTCAATGGCTGAATCAGAGAGAGACAGTTGGGAATGAACCGTCGATAATAACTCACCAAGCCGTTAAAAGTGCGAAGATTTTTCACTGTCTTTGACTCCGGAAAGTTCAGTATCGCCTCGACTTTAGTAGCTAGTGGACGAATACCTTTGCAGTCAATAGTGTGTCCCTGAAAGCTGAGTGAGTCAACGCCTACTTGACACTTTTCAATAATAATGGTAACACTATATAGGCGTAACCTTTCAAATGCCAAGTCCCAGTGTCTAAAGTGAGTTTCCTTGTCTGGACTGGCAATGAGGCAGTCGTCCAAGCATGCGTATGCAAAGTCGAGAATGCGAAATACTCCGCCAATGAAGCGTTGGAATGTTTGTGCTGCATTCCGGAGAACGAATGGCATACCTAGAACCTAAAAAGTTTGAAAGACGAAATGATGGCAGTTTTTGGAATATCTCCTGGCGCCATCGGGATTTGGTAATACGCTTTAACCAAGCCTGTTTTCGAGAATATAGTTGAGCCAGTCAACGTTGCTGTCCAGCCGTGTATGTGAGGCAATGGGTAGCAATCGGGAGTTGTTTCGGCGTTCACTCGTCGGTAATCACCAGTCAGTCGACAATCGTTGCTACCTTTTTCTGGTACCATATGCAGTGGGGATGCCCATGGGCTACTCGATGGCCGAATGGTGCTAAGGGTGAGCATATGGCCGAACTCATTTCTAGCGAGTCATTGTTTATTCGAGGCATTTTGTCATGCTTTAGATGTCATGGATAGTCCTGAGGTTATGATATGATGCATAACATTGCTGGTTATTCACGGTAGATTGGTAGACGGACAATTAAGTTCTGGGTACTTATTAACAATCGGTTGGAATGTTTGATCAAAGATTGCCTTCTTCTAAACGAGTGACAAGCTATGGCCTACGTAGGTGATGCCTTCAATAGACAGTCTAATAGTACCGTCTATCAGTCGTTTTCGGCGGACGTCTACGAGTAAATCATGATGATTAAATGGGTCCGTGCCAATGATGGGCATTGTGACGTCAGCGAGAGGGAAAATCCACTGGGTAGGATTGCGTAAAACTACGTTCAGATAGACGTATTTCCTACCAAAGGCTGCAATTGGTTTTCCATTTGCAGCCTGTAAGTTGAAGGTAATATCATTCCGTGAATCTGCCGCTGTAGCAGGAACGACACTGACTTCGGCGCCTGTGTCGACTAAGTATCGGGTCTGGTAGGCGACTAGTGCCACCGGCGACGTTCGCCGCTTACGACAACAGATTTAATAAACTCAATAGGAACTTCAGCCATTATATGGTTTGAGGCAATCAGCAGGAAGCCTTAGACGCTGTTTTCGTGCTAGTTGGCGCTCATTAGCAAGGCGTATCTGCAACGTTGAAGGAACTCATATTATATTCGAACCCGCGTCACCCAAGGCTGCAATCGGAGACATTACCACTAAGCTATTCAGGCTCACGACTGACTTCCTGTAGAACTGCACTGGATAATTTTGACTGAATACCAGATAATAACTAGTGTTATATGTGCGTCTATTCCTATCTTTGGTGTAGAGTGAATTCTATCAAGTTTGCGAGCCTGACTCACTCAGTCGTAACATCTCTGACTATAGCACTGGGTGACGCGTGTTCGAATATCAAAAGGAATATCAGTTTCTTCGGCGTTGCAGATACGCTTTGCTGATTCTTAACAAGTATTTAAAAATTATTCCTAGATTTGATGAAGAACATCTTTTATTCACAGTGAATCGAAGTAACTTGGTTTTGTTTTAATCCTCCATTATTTACAACGTTGTCATGTTATTTTAAAGACGGCGATTTGAATATAGTATGTCGTCATACAAAGTAAGGTTTTTGCACCAAATTATATTTTTTGTTCAGCCAGGGAATTCCAAACGTGAAGAGTTTCGAAAGTATTTGGAGAAGTCAGGGGTAATTGATGCTTTAACAAAGGGTAATTTCGCCTTAATTAAAATGTCCTAAACTTGTAAAGTACTGGTTGGATTATACGAAGAATCAGAAAAACCTGACAATGCTTTAGAGTAAGTGCGCTGGAATTTTATATGTATGTGCGAAGTTATTAATAGTTTGCAAAACTACATGCACTGTGCCATTATGTCTTGAATACTTCCAATTTTATATTATTTTCAAATTTTATGCATACTGGTGTAACACACTTTCCCCACCTTTCACCTCTACAAGTGAATATCTGTACACGCAGTGAGTGTGTTTTTGCTGCTTGAAACAGTGATACTGCGATAATAACAGATTCAGATTTATTGGTTGAGGATAGAAGGCTTGGAGCCTATGTTAATCCTTTCCTAGTCAATTTCTCTGGTTGTCCAAATCCTTCTTGAATAATGAATCAGTTGAGGTTGCAGACACCACCACTTCTTCTGGTAGTCAGTAGGTTTCAAGAGTTTATGACTCGGTGTGAGAACCAGTATTCAATAGCACTATGATTTCTTCTTGGCTTTTGAACTCTCCTACTATGTCCTCTAAGGTGTGCCCGACCACCTGGTGGGAAAGAAAAGAGAGAATAGGTCAGGTCCGTAGTCATTATTATTTGAAATTTTAAACATTGTGATTAAATCTCCCCTCTGCCTACTACGGTATGACAGAGAGAAGAGATTTAAACTGTCTCGTCTTTCCTCGTATGATAAGTTAGTCATGCGGTGAACCATACGTGTTGCCTTCCTTTGGACCCTTTCTAGAATGTGTGAGTCCCCTTTAGGACAGAGACTGGCTGTCTGGATGCGGTTTTCCAGTCTTGACATCACTAGGGATGTATGTAAGGAGGTGAACATATCTCTGGTGATTCTAGTAAAAGCTCTGCGAATTGCCCATTAGGACCTGAAACTACGTGCAGCCACCGAGAGACAGTGTGCTGTAGTTTGTAAGTCGTGGCTAACTAAGACACTTAAGTCCAAGTGAGTCTGAACTGATGGACCACGCTAACAATTTGTTGAGGTCCTCTTGCAACGTGAACTCATCACTGTTGCCCTTCAGCTCTCTCAAAATGTCTAAGTCATCTGCGTATAGGACCTTAGGGGAATCGGTGAGCAGAGATAACTCGCTGATATACAAAATAAATAGGAGAGGTCGGAGTACCGTGCCTTGTGGCACTCCGCTACATATTGCTGTCCAAGAGGAGAGTTTCGATTTGACCCTTACCCTCTGCCTCCTATCTATGAGGAATTCCCTGAGCCAGTTCAGCAATCTGCCTTTGATACCAATACTTTCAAACTTCATGAGTAGTCTTTTGTGAGGTACTTTATCAAAGGTTTTGCTGAAGTCTATGAAGACGAGATCAACGGGTCTTCTGTTGTCCCTTGATTTGACCCAGCTTTCTTTTGCAGTGAGGAGATTTGACAGGCATGAGAAGTTTCTTCGAAAGCCATACTGTGCTCTGCCATGAAGCTTTTCTTGATGATTCTTTCCAGTGTCTTCATTAAAGTGCTGGTGAGACTGATAGGCCTGTAATTTGAAGGGCTTTGTCTTGATCCTCCTTTGTGGATGGGGGTTACTATTGCGTCTTTCCAGTCACGCGGTAACACTCCATTAGGAGAGATAGCTTGAAGATCGTACTCAATAAGCCTGGGATGTGAGCTGATAGCTCCTTGAGAAGCCTTGGATGAAGATTATCAGCACCCATTGATTTCCCTGCATCTAGTTTCATTAGGCACTCAACGTGAGCAACTATTTTTTTTCACCTCAAAACGTGACAATATTTGTCTAAGGCACAGTCCACACAATACTCTCATGTTAACCTTCATTTATTTATTATTTATTTTGATTACAGCTTGATGCCACATCGTATTTTCAGCACAAGTATGGCATTTTCAGCATGCATATCGGTAGCCCAAATTTTGCAGGCCGATCATGGATATCGGGTGTGCGTCGGTGGGGAATCGAACCCCTGACCATGAGCATGGTTGGCGAGAGTCCTAACCACTGTGCCACCGACGCATATAATTTAGCAAAACTTTTGACAAGTTATTCTTTGAGTTGTGCATTCCAGTTTATTGCCATGGAACTCTTCACTTTTTTGATCTTACCTCCAATGGTTGCAATGTATATATATATATACATATATATATATGTATACATAAAGTGGTATACTGTTAGCACTGGGGTGAAGAGCCTGCGTAGATAACAGAAGTTTACCTTGTGAAAGTACACGCATTGTATTCATATAATCATAGCGACTGCCAAATAACTGACTGCAACGGATGAGAATATTGTATTAATACTTCAAAGAATAATTGGGTATTTCTATGAAATATTATCATTATTATTATTATTGTTCCCTTGGGTTCCTAGTGGAACATAGGGCTTCAACTGCACGCCTCCACTTGCTTCTGTCTTGTGCCGTACTTTTCACTTGCATCCACGTTAATCCATACTGTTTCAGTTCCTGTTCACACGATATCCTCCATGTCACCCTTCAACGTCCCACTCGAGCTATGGCCTGACGCGCAATGTCACCCAACGGCCTCCTCAGCGAGTGTACAATCCATCTCCACTTTCTCCTGCATATTTGTCGAGCGATTGGTTCCTGATTTGTTTGTTCCCACAGCTTCTTGTTTGTGATTCTTTCCAGCCATCTGATCTTCAGTATGATGCTAGCGAAGACAGTTGTTGTTGACAAAGGTCTGCAACAGGCTGTTGGAAATATTCTTTGTGACCCGCCGCCAAGTTTCTGATCCGTATAGAAAAACCGACTCACTTGACGTTTGTATTGAAAATCCGAATTTTGTTGTTGAGTGTTGCTGAGTGACGAAGATTTCCAGATTGGTTTCAGGTTGATGAATGTGTTTCTCGCCTTCCCGATTCTCGATTTGACATCCTCGTCCGTTCCTCGTGTAGTTGAGACAATGCTCCCTAGATAAGTGAAGTGAATGAAGTAACCTCTTTCAAATCCCTCCCGTTGATGGTGATTGGCGCTGGATGTTGCTGCTGTTGTTGTTGCTGTTGGTTGGTTATTTTCGGAACCTCCATCTTGTCTATGTTCACCTGGAGTCCTGTCTTTGCTGCTTCTTCGACCAGTTTGTCGGTTTTCGCATGTAAGTCTTCGAGTTTGTGTGACATCAAACATAAATCATCCACGCGCGAAATCCAGGTCTTCTAGGTTCTTCACGTCGGTCCAGGATATCTCTGTCTTCTCGTTTCCCACTGTCTGACGCATAATCCAGTCCACCACAATTAGGAATATCATTGGTGATAATAAACACCCTTGTCTGAAATAAGAGAGGATAAACAACCGACTTGTGATTTGGGGATAATGACCGGATCATATCCTGAATATAGTAATGCACAGAAAAGCTCATCAAATCTATATTAAAAAAGATTAGGTTAAGGGCATACTAAAGATCATCTTTTAACAGAGAAGATTTGTAGCTCAGGTGAATGATTTGCTATTAACACTGTTCCCTGAGCTGAATGGTTTAATTGCGGTTTAATTTGGTCGTCCTTCTGGACAACATCTCTTTCAGCGCGATTCTTAGCATAAAGTGAAATGATTTAAATTTTTTCCATGAGTGATAGAATTGCGTCTGTAACAGACATTACATCGGTGGTTGAAGTGGGCGTCCCCTTCGAATCAGAATACAAGAACACAAATCAGCCGTGAAAACATATGATATATATACATATACATACTATATATATATATATATACACATATATATATATAGACCAAATCTACCAACTAATAAAAGATAGATCATGTGACGAGAAAGTTTCAAATCCAAGTCCATAGAAACTGATCAGTACATATGTAAAGATGTTTACCGGGAGACGCATTTCTATCACTACTCATGCGAAAAATTTTAATCAGTTCACTTTATGCTAAAAATTCCGCTGAAGGGGGATGTTTTCCAGCCCCGAGGGGGGATAACGAAAGCTCCGCAACTGAACCCCAACCAGCTCCTCAGACAACACTACAGTACTTGAATATTTTGTAAACTGATATTAAATTTTTCATGGTTGTACGCAGCTGACAAAAAATTGAGAAAAAATAAAAGGAAAAACGTAATTTTGTTCTGTTCAATGTGTTTTTATTGCTCTGTTAGTGTTCAGTATAGTGCTTATATGCTTATTAAATCCTTCATATGTATCCCTGCAGATGTTATGATTCCCAAATCTAATAGTATAAAGAATGGCTGCTTCTCATGCTTCAACATGAATGATGTCCACAAGTGTCTTCAATCTCTCAAACCTACTCAGTCCCTTGGTCCTGATGGAGTTCCTGCTGTTATCCTTAAGAAGTATGCTGTCATCTTATGTTTCCCATTAACCAACATTTTCAACGAATCTTTTTCCAAAAGTATCATACCCGACTCATGGAAAAGTATCAAGATTGTTCCGGTGCCTAAATCAATAAGTAGACCTACTGTTCAGTTTAGACCCATTGCTCTCACCTCACCTTTTTTAAAAGTTATGGAAAGACTTATTTTACTTAATCTTGAACCCTCTTTAAAGCCTTTCAATGACCCCAACCAGTTTGCTTATAAACATAGTAGGTGTACCTTAGATGCTGATGACCTCTCCGTTTCCATGTCTGTCAACTCCAAGTCAGATTGTTCCAAATTAAATAACTTTCTGTCGGAAATTAGTCAGTGGTCCTCTTCAAACGGTCTTAAGCTAAATTCGTCTAAATGTCACGTAGTCAATTTCACTTTCAGACGAAAAGGTGACCTACAACAACTAGCTAGCTCACATGGCCCCACTACCATTGACGGCATACAGGTTGAAACTACATCGAATGTCAAGAACCTTGGACTTACTATTTCCTCCAATCTTTCCTGGTCCTCTGACATCATCCTAGTTACTAGAAAGATGTTTCGCTTAACGTTCTACGTTAGGAAGTTACGGCAGTCTGGTATAAAGCAGTCTTTGCTTTCTCAGTTTATCAACTCTTATATTCTAACCATCCCTCTTTACTGCTCCCCATTAATTTTTCCTGGACTACTTAAGAAAGATTTTGCTTTACTGCGTAGGGCACTAAAAGCTGTTATTAGGGCAAGTGGGAAATCGTTAAACCAACTGGTTAACACCATTGTGGATAGACATATAATGTCATGTAAGAAACTAGTGAATACTATATTGTCAGACCCCGAGCATCCTCTCTGTACGCTGCTCTCTCCTTGCATTTCATCTGGTAGAACTAGAAGCAGCTATATGTTAGGACTACCAAGTACAAAAACTCTACAATACCTTATTTGGCACAGCTGTTATGTGATGAGAAATCCGTTAGGTACCATACGATCAACTTACTGAGGAACTCTAACAAATAGTTTCCCATTAGTTTTTGTTCTCCTTTCTTCGTTATTATTATATTGTTGGTCACATATTCTATTACACACTAATTTTATATTTCATATTCCTGTGGTGCATTGTTTAAAATGTGAATGCAACGCTGTTGTTTTATATTTCTTTTTATTTATCTATTTTTTTGTTGTTGTTACTTTTGTTTTTGAAATCTTGTAAAATCTATGAGGTAATTAGATGCAATATTGTAATGCACGCTGAAAATTCCATACCTGTACCACAAATACTGTTTGGAATAAAGCTGTTGTTATTAATATTATGCGGTCATAATGATTGAAGAAATACTCCGATAAACAAGAATAGTGCTGCTTCAAATAACATTGAAGCAGTCAGTGGATTAGATGAGTGGTAGTACTACGGGGTGCCATCGACAATTATACATCTCATCCAACAGTTAGCTGCACGACAATTCTCCATGCCAAGTAATCCACAATGGGAAACTTACGGAATCCTTCGAAGTGAGGACAGGAGTAAGACAAGCTGGCTGCCTACTATCGATAATGATTTTGCTCATTGTAGTAGATTGGATAATGCGACAAACAGCGGGCAGGGCAGCGAGCAAGCAGGCATAAAATGGACCCACACAAAAAGAGACTTGGAGGATCTGGACTTCGCCGATGTGGTATATATGTCTGATTTCCCACAAACTGGAAGATATGCAAGCAGACATTGTTTAAAAGAGTTCAAGCGCATTGTAGCACTCGAGTTGAAAAGAATGGAAGAAAAATACCTAAAAAGCGGTCTTCAAAAAGAATGGTTATCCGCAAAATTTCATCAAAAGTTGTTTCAAATCGAATCACAGCACATCACAAGGAAATTCATCCTACCATATATAAGCGAAAATATCTCTGAAATAACAGCTAGAATATTGAAACCGTTTTTGAAATAGATATAGCACACAAGCCAGCCAGCCAGTCCAATCACTTAATTCGATATTGTGCAAACCGAATGACTCATCCAACAGAAAAAGGAGATGAAATTAATACCATTTACAAAATAAATTGCATGTATGAACTGTAACAGACATTACATCGGTATTCGAAGTGGGCGTCCGCAGGGCGTCGAATCAGAATCCAGGAATACAAATCAGCTGTGATGAAAAGACATGATATATATTCCTGTTTCATGTCAATGCATATATATACATAATTATGGACATCAACTTGATAACTGGGATAATGTAGAAATTTTAGACAGAGAAAACACCACCAAAAGTGCAGGCATGGAATTCCTAGAAGCCTGGTACTCAAAAGAATCAGGCAGCGATTAACAAACACGTTAACATAGACCAAATCTACCAACTAATAAAAGGTAGATCATGTGACCAGAAAGTTTAAAATCCAAGTCAACAGAAACTGATCACTACACATATGTAAAGATGGTTACCGGGAGACGCACGCAATTCTATCACCACTCATGGAGAAATTTAAATCAGTTCACTTTATTCTAAAAATTGCGCTGAAGGGGGATGTTGTCCAGCCCCGGGGGGGGGGACGACGAAAGCTCCTCAACTAAACCAACCAGCTCAGAGAACACTATTAATTGAAAAAATACAATTATTTTAATTTTCTATAGTTTGGTTTGTAAGGATTAGTTATGTTTTACGAGTTGACCACGGACTGATATCAGTTAGAGAACCATTGAAAACCAGCACTGGAGTACTGGACAGCTGCTGTTTCATCCTAGTTTGGGAATCATCGGCAGTACGCATCCACTGGGATTTGAACCCAGGACCTTCCGGTTACAAGGCAAGCTCGTATACCATTCAGCCACTGGGACTCGATTCAATGGCTCATGAATTCTAACTTCTACCAATTCGTGATTTTAGCGCGACCCCAACTATTGTCGTTGGTGGGACATCCATCCACACACGTGACTTCTAATTGGACCTCACTGGTCACGACTTCTCACTAGAACTCCAGGAAGCTCCAACCTGTAGCAAGTCACTAGCGAGCATCAGAATAATTTTCTATAGTTTGGTTTGTAATCCTCACAAATTATTTTAATATTTTGTAAAGTGATATTAAATTTTTCCTCGTTGTACGCAGCTGACAAAAACTAAAATAAGAAAAACGTAATTTTGTTCTGTTCACTGTGTTCTTATTGCTTCTTTGTTAATGTTCAGTATAGTGTAGTTGTGAAATAATTTGTGATTTAATTTTTTTAAAGAAAATAGAGACATGTTTAGCAACTCATTTATCGATTTGAATTGCTATTGACGGTTTTTAGTGTGCATCTACTGATTTACTGACAAAAGAGAGAGAGAAAGAGATTATCAATAAAGCAAAAATATTCATTCAGACATCTATAAAACACAAAATGCATAATTGAGCCAGCAAAGAATATCCCCCTTTTCGATAAATTCCTCCTCCTCTTCTCGCTCTACAATTATATCTATATATGCATGTCTGTTATATACATAGAATATTCTAGATTAGTAGTCAATGACAATATTAGTGTGTCCTTTTTAAATAGTAATATCGATTTGTAAAGTAAGATCACAATGGAATCACCACAGTTCATTAAAGATGCTTAAATTAAATAATAATAATAATAATAATAATAATAAAGATATAGTAGCAAATAGAATATCAACTAAAATTACGAAAATTTCACAAAAATTCAGGATCATTCAAACCTAGATAGCCAAAGTGGGGATAATGTCTGAACTAGGCAACTACTTTTGGACGGATAAATTAGGCTTCTCCATGTGGATCCCAACGGCCTGATACTATTCGTCACCAACTTTGATCCCCTTCACGTTAAGGAGTGACTCATATTATGACATCTAATTCCATTTACAGTATTACATATTCATTCATTGGATTCATGTTTAGAGAATTTTAAATTTCGAAAAGTTAAACTGTTGCACACTTTAGAGAGTGCATTAATGCCCCCCCCCTCTGAATTGGCGCGATAGACTTGCTCGTATTTGAGCGAAGTAGCTTACCATCTTCAGACTATCAAACTATGAGGTCTATATTGGTGACAGTTCCAAATTTATCCACTATATAGTTAACTATTTCTTAACACTATAATAAAGGAGCAATCTTTCTCATTACGTCATCGCAAAGGTGAGGGTTGGATATGATGATAGCAACCCCATCCCTGTCTTTGGTCATAGGTGTCTACGCTCCATCTCCCGTGTGAAGTGGTATAATAAGGTGAGCAATATCGAGGTTAGGCGTCGGTTGAGTGCTAGGTAGGTGGGAGGGGAAGTCAATCGACGAGACTGTGAAATTACATCGACTGAGATGGTTAGGACATGTATTACGTATGACCAGTCTTTGGTTGGCTTCCTCGACAATGGGCAATGTTAGCTGATATAGAGTCAGGCTGGAAAAGAGCTAGCGGCGGTCAAACTAAAACATGGCTCACCAGTCAATGAAATCTACAACAGTTAGTCTAAGCCTCGTAGGAAGGTGTAGACTTCCTGACTGGTTGGGGTCCTTGGGACGGTACAAAACCAATGGTTGGAAACAATTGGTGACATGGCTCAAACTCATCGTTCTCAATGGCGCAGATGCATCCACTCCTTGTGACTTATGATTTCCAATGAAACTGTTTTGTTCTTCGTTATTACTATTCCTTTGTCTCACCACACCTCTGTTTACTTTCCCTCTATTGTGCATTTCTCCTACCTTCTTCTCTTGCTTTGTGTGCTACATGGAGTGTGGCGACTTGAACTGGTGCACATCGGTGCAAAGTTCTATGTCGAAAACAGACAGACAGACAGACCTACGTAGATTACTTTTTAGAATTTTAACCCTCTCCCACCCACCATGCTATTGTGTGGTTGTGTGTTAACGCATGCATGCAGTGCAATGTAGTGCTCAGCTTTTTTCCAAATTACTTATCTTCTCGCGTGGTGCCAACCACTCTTACCTTAGCTGAATTCTCATATTCCGACAATCTGACTACCCCAGATCTACTAGTTTGACTGACCTATGTAGTTGACCTAACTTACAGTCATTGCAAGGTATTTTGTAAATTATATTATTTTATCTAATTGGGTCCACCGACAGGATACTTTAACCTACAGAGCATGTCCTACCTGACTGAGTTTGTGGGTTTCAATGCCACCACTCTAATTCCTGCTTTGTTATTAAGAATCCCACGTAGGGCGTGCCTCAGGTGTCCCCTCCTTATAGTATAACGCGATGACTTATATTCACTCTTATTTATGTTATCATTACTAGTTTCACAATTATTTTTATTTCGCTTTTGGCCTTTACTGATCTTCCTAATGAATTTTATAGGATAGTTAGTTATTCATCACGAACGCCTCTTCTTCTGTCTGTTTTATTTCATCATTTAGATCTTTTCTTGCGCTACTGCTTGGTTTGTTAGACACTTAACTTAACTAAGCCTACCTTCACAGACAGTTAACGGATGAGATGAATTAAAATCTAAATATCTATTAGAATGCATTGGTTTTTAATAAACGCTAGTGTGCAGTTTACCTTCTTCTATTCGTTTTATTTTACAATCTAAAATAGCTAATTCTCCTTGTTCATTTACCGATACAAATGTGAATTTTATTCCCTCTACTAGTGAGTTTATATGTATCAAGAAGCTAGAGATATGTTCTGTTTTCAACACTGAGAAAGTGTCATCCACATATCTGCACCACGTTTTTTGAGTGCGATTAAATGTATTAAGAGCAATGTTTTCCCAAATGTCCATAAATTTATCTGCTACGATAGGGGATATTGGTGATCCATCCCATGGCTACACCTTCTGTTTGTCTAAATATTTTTTGCCTTGCAATTTAAAGATAGTAGATGTGAGGCATAACTGAATTCCTAACATAATTTCTTCAATGGGTAGCTTCGTTCTATGACGCGGTTAGTTTTTTAAAATCTTATCCATAATAGACCTATACTCTATCACAGTGCCCACGTTTTATGCTCATATCAATATTGCGGAACAGGCTGGATTCAGGAGAAACAAGCCTTATAGATCAGATCGCACATTACGGATCATCATTGAACAGAGCCTGGAATGGCAGTCACCTCTCTATCTCAACTTCATCGACTTTGAAAAGGCCTTCGATAGCCCAGCGTCGATCGAGAGGTGATTTGGCAACTACTTCGCTACTACCAAGGGGTGCCACCGACAATTATACATCTCATTCAACAGTTGTACGACAATGCTGCATGCCAAGTAATCCACAACGGGAAACTTACGGAATCCTTCGAAGAAGTGAAGACGGGAGTAAGACAAGCTGGCTGCCTACTATCGCCAATGATTTTCCTGATTGCAGTAGACTGGATAATGCGACAAACAGCGCAGGCAACGAGGAAACAGGCATAAAATGGACTCACACAAAAACGACTTGGAGGATCTGGACTTCGCCGATGATATATGTCTGATTTCCCACAAACTGGAAGATATGCAAGTGAAAAGCAACAAGTTGGGAGAAGAAGCATCCACAGAAGATAGGACTTCAGGTGAACATAGAGAAAACAGAGGTAATGAAGATTCCTGGACAAGAACAACGACAACAGACAACGATCAGCATAAATGGGAGGAACCTGAAAGAAACAACCTCTTTTACCTACCTGGGAAGCATCGTTTCAACTACAGGACGGAACTGACGAGGATAACAAAGCAGTGAGGATCGGGAAAGCAAGACAAGCTTTCACTACTCTCAAGTCTGTGTGGAGGTCAACAGACAGCACTCAGTATGAAAAATAAGATCCGGATTTTCAACTCCAATGTGAAGTCAGTGCTACTTTACGGATCAGAGACTTGGTGCGTCATAAAGAGCATCTCAAACAAACTACAGACCTTCATCAACAGCTAGTTGTCTTCGCTCAATACCACTCAAGATCGGATGGCCAGAAAAGATCAGCAACAGGGATCTCTGGGAGCGAACCAACCAGGAACCGATTGTGAAACAAATAGGCAGGAAGAAATGGAGATGGATTGGCCATACTCTGAGAAAACAAACCATCAAGTGACATCACTAGACAAGCCATTGCTCGAGTGGAACCCGAAAAGGAAACGGCGAGTTGGTCGTCCAAGGGTGTCTTGGAGGAGGTCATGTGAAGAGATGATGAAAACGTGTGGGCAGACTTGGAGCCAGGTGAAGACTCTAGCAGAGAACCGAACGCAATGGAGACGTGAGCGGCTGAAGCCTTATGTTCCTCTAGGAATTAAAGGAAACAATAATAATAATAATATTGCGAAAATACACTTGCATCCCTTTCCAAATAATCTTCGTCTTCTAAAGAATACTGTTCAAATTTATCATAAAGGGATTATCTTTGTGTTTTTTTCTTTTATTTGAGCTGAATATGCTCTGTGTGTCTGGTTGGATTTTTTAAAAGAAGATTTGTTATTATTATTATTATTGATTATTGTCTAGATTTATGAAGAAACATTTACAAGCTGAAGGTCCAGATCCTTCTGATGTTGAAGCAATGAAGCTAGAGATTGCAGAATTGAAACAAAAACTTGAATTGCTGGAAACTGAAAATGCCGAGCTAAAACGAAGCTTAAATCATCATCAACAACAACAGCTGACTCCAGCAACTGGAACAAATGATGGGAATACAACGAATTAGGAACACAAAACAACAACAGCAACAACAAAAAAGAGAATGTATTAACAATAAGCCAAGCATTACAACATTACACTTTGTAAACTTTTTATACATACAAATATATATTATATATATATATGTCCAAACCAAGTTCACTTTTAACAGTTTGAAAAAACATTTGGGCGTTGGGTGGTATATGATATTCATTATCATAAAGGTTGTTTGTATTTCCCAGTGAATGAATGAAAAAGAGCAAAACGATATTATCGTTGCTCTTACTGACGTTTCGCTATTTAATGCTGCTGCTATAATAGCTTTATCAAAGCAGTATTATTAAACCAGAAGAATTTACAAAATCCACTCAGCATACATATATAACAAAGAGTTAAGAGGTGGGTGAGAAAATAGACTTGACTACTTAGGTCAAGTTAAAAGGAGGACATATTGAAGATGAATGACTAAACCAAATAACAGAGGTAATAGTACATCTGCCCTGGCTGGTATCAAAACAAAGTTTACTAACTTGATCATCGTTCGTCAGTATGGGGTCATTTTTCGTTGTCAAATTGGTTAATTTGTAAAGATAACAAAACCAAGTGTAGATTGTTGGATTTGATCAGTGTGTAAAATTATAAAAGCAGTGTGTGCTTTAACTTAGTGAACATGCTTATCACATTCGTGTTGATTTTGTCACTTCATGGGGGGAGGGAGGTGTTGTAACCAGGTCAGATTCTGTTTTAGTCCATCATTCCTATTCAGTTCAGACACTTTGAATTCCTCTCGATGATATGAGGTGCTTCTGATATTAGACGTTCTTTGTGATTTCTGAAATGCTTTTTCTGAATGATGATTTCAATATTGTCAAAATCAATTTCGTGGCCTGATTCTATAGCGTGTAGACGACCTATGGCTGGCTGATGATTTTTCAAGTTTTTCTAGTTCAACCGGATTTCTCTGTGGTCGAAGAGATGCTCTAATAAATAATCTTAAAATTCTATTTTAATTCATGTACATCACAACATTCTGACAAGTTACTTACTTCTTCCACGAATCTAAAATGCCATCAAAATTCAAATGCTCGACGCTGTCATCCTCAAAGAGCGGATGCTGATCTTCACTCGATTTCGCTTCAGTCGAGTAGGTAGACAGACGTCTAGCAATTATCCCCCCGCCCCCACCAATAACAGAACTCGAATACAAATCGTTCATGTAATTCAAAGATATATGTTGAGATATTTCTACAGGTCATCAAGTTATCCAAAAATGTAAATTGAGATCACCTCTCTTAACTGCTGATCATAACGTCCTTGACCATGTGTCAAGGACCCTTTTAGAAACCATGCATGGCCTTCCAGATCTCCTCCGGGCATCACATTCCTCCTTGAGAGGCAAGAAATTACAGAACTGTATCACACTAACAGCAGCAGCGCCAGCACAATGCCTCAATTAATAAATCAGCATTATTTCATCACTCAACATATCCCTCAACATCAATCACTTCACAATCTCCTCCACAAAGTGACGATAGTGTCAACTGAATTCCCATCAGAGAAGACTATGCCTCGAATTCACGCAACTTTCTCCTCGAAAAAAACAATCTTCATCACAAACACACACACATCAACCATAGCCCCAGGGATTTTATCAATAAAAACGAATCATTTTGTGGTGAGAGCTGTCTGCCTAGCCAAAATTGGTAGACAGTAATTTACGTCGATGTTTATGTCCCAAATATTGATCATGAGAAAAATAAGAACAAGAACAAAGACTGACTGACTGACTCAACCAACAACCAATCACAGCACACTTTGTTTTTGTGTAGGCGTTACCATTAGCAGATAGATAGATGATCTGACCTTCAAAAAACAGCCAATCAGAAGACCGTGTTTGTCTGCTAACAATAATCTATGATAATAATGTCCATGAAGATCGATAAATATGCGTTGATTTCGTAAATAAACGATCTGTTTGGCTGGCCCTCGTCTTTCTGTTGTTACAATTTCACTATCGATACACTCCAGTGGTCGCGTCCAAGCTGCCTTGTCTATTCCTTGGCCCAGACATCATAGAGTGTCGCCAAAAATTAAAACCAGAAGGTATATGTGCCAAGCAACGCTTAACGGAAAAATCAAACAGAACTGAGGACCATCAGTGGAGCAAGCAGAGGAGCGACTGACTGACTGAAAACTTAATATTTGTGTTGAAAATCCGAACCTTGTTCTTTATAGTGACTGCAATGGATTTCCATACAGATTTCAGGGTGATCAAGGTGAGATACGATAAGACCATTCTATCATATATTTACCACTTTGGAGTGGTTCATCACACTTCTGAAATGCCGATAATCGATTGCTACACTCCAGTCAACTTCTTCACAAATAGATAGCAACATGCATTTTTTGACAGCTCGAGAATTAAAGCCTGGTGGGTGCGTACTGTGGAGAGTCCCAAACTAGGACGAAACAGCTGTCTAGTAGTCCCAGCTGGTTTTCCAGTGGTTCTCAAACCAATGTCAGCTCATGATGAAATCCTGTAACCAATCAACCAAATCCCTAAAAACCAATACTTGAATTAAACATTAGTCTGGACCCTCAACAAAAAAATAATAATAATAAGGGTTGTACAGATCTAAATTATAAATAAAAAGAAAGTGCTTTTGCTCCTACCATCTACAAGCCTGTTCAGCTTCTTGTCAAGATGCTACTCGTTGGGCCCTACAGAAATTAGTGAGACATCTCACAGGCCAGATTGTTCTACGTGTTCTAATTTTCCAGATCTTTGAATTCAGTCCTCACTTAAAAACATCACTAACCTGCCTCACAATAATTTTTTTATTTACGCACTATTACACTCTATTTTATGTTAACTACCTATGCCTTTATTGAAGCTAAAACTTGCTCTTTGTTCATATTTGTTGCTTGATCAAAGTCTGGTTGCTTTGACGAAAAACACAACAACAACAACACCAATGTTTGGACAAAGCTTTATCTTCATCGGAAACATCATAGTTTCCATGCTTAGACCAATATGGTTAGCATCACACATTGCAAATGTATATACTATCATTCCAAGTACTATATAGCTCCTTCTTCTTCTTGTATTTATCTTGTAAATATACTTCCAATAATGTATTATTCATAATTGCATTTTATACCATTGATATAAGAATAAAACTTGTGCACTGTGGTGGTAGAGTTTAACTCCATTATGGGTAAAATTTTGTTTTGATTAAGTCTCACAGTGTTATACAGTAGTAATATTTACTGATGACCACGTTTCGAGCACAATTTATTGCTCATAATCATATCAAGTTAATCACACGACTTCCTAAATTCATTTATATAGTTCCATTGTTTTTCACTTGATTTGATTGGTAGTAGTATTTTCCATATTTCGGGTATGGGTGATGAATCATTCCTATTGCATGTGTTGGGTGTAGATTCAATGAACAAGGATTCAGTAATCAACCTCTCTCAATTCCCACCTACCTAGATTACTTTTTAGAATTTTAACCCTCTCCCACCATCCTATTGTGCGGTTGTGTGTTAATGCAAGCAGTGCAATTGCTGAGCTTACTTATCTTCTCGGGGTAAATCATTCTTACCTTAACCACTAAATTCTTATGTTCTGACAATCTGACTAACCCCCAAAAGCAAACTGGATTCTGGGAGATAGACAGTTTATTTTCTACAGGAATGAACTGTGCAGATCTCGTTTCAGCACTACAAAAGTATCATCCACTTATATCTTAACCATATTTTAGGAGTGAGTATGTTTGAAAAGATGTTATCATCGAAGCTATTCATGAAAAGCTCAGCGACTATTGGGGAGACTGGTTAACGCATAGCAACACCATTTGTCTGTCTATATAAACCCCTGACATTTAAATGTAAAATAATTACTTTCTAGACAGAATTTCAAGCTCTTAATTATTTCACTGGTGTCCAGTAGACATCTTTGTCAGTGATAGCGTTGTATCTGATCCTAGTAGACTGGAAATGATATCAAGACTTTCGGTAATAGGCCCTGGGTTCGACCCCGGAGCAGTGGGTGCATACTGCCGATGATTCCACAACTAGGCTGATAAAACAGCTATCCAGTACTCCCTGTGGCTGGTTTTCAATGCTTCTCTAACTCACTGATATCAATCCGTGATCAACTCGCAAAAAACAAAACTAACCATTACAAACCAAACTATAGAAAATAAAGATCTCTCTTTACAGACAAACCTTCGGTGTACGGGTCAGCTAGCTTCTGAGCATACATACACCGCACACTCTATACACGTAGATGTGCTTTGCTTAAAGTTGTCTGTTGATATTTCATGTGTTCACTTCTACTTATATGAATCAAAATTGATCATTAAAGAAAACGATCACTGACTACAATATGCATTAACTGGAAAGATAACTGCTTACTACTTGCAAACTTCTTGACAAACACACACTCATCAACTCACTAGTAGAGGGAATAAAATTCATATTTGAATCGGTAAATAAACAAGCAGAATTAGCTGTTATGATGTTAGATTGTAAAATGAAACGAGCAGAAGAAGGTAAACTGCACACTAGCGGCGTTTATATAAAAAACCAACGCATTCTTCTAATAGATATTTAGACCTCTTTAATTCATCTCATCCGTCCGTTATCTGTCTGTGAAGGCAGGCTTAGTTAAGTTAAGTCTCTAACAAACCAAGCAGTAGCACTAAGTAGTACAAAAATAGGCCTAAATGATGAAATTAAACAAACAGAAGAAGAGGCGTTGGTGTCAAATAACTAACTATCCTATAAAATTCACTAGGAAGATCGGAAAAGGCCAAAAGCGAAATAAAAATTATTCTGAAACTAGTAATGATAACATAAATAAGAGAGAATATAAGTCATCTACAGCAGTTATACTATATAAGAAGGGGACATCTGAGATACTACCTATGTAGGATTCTTAATAACAAAGCAGGAATTAGGCTGGCGACATTCACACCTTTAAACTCAATCAGATAGGACAAGCTCTGTAGGTTAAGGGACCCTGACGTTTGACCCAATTTGACAAAATATTATAATTTACAAAATACCCTGCAATGACTGTGAGTTAGGTCAACTACTTACATAGGTCAAACTGGTAGATCGGGGGTAATGAGATTGTCAGGACATAAGAATTTAGCTAAGGTAAGAATGGTTGACCCCACCCGAGGAGATAAGTAATTTAGAAAAGCATACTCACCGCTACATTGCACTACATGCAATAACACACAACCACACAATAGCATGGTGAGTGGGAAAGGGTTGAAATTCTAAGAAGTAATATATGTAGATGGAGAGAGATATAGAGGTTGATTACTGAATCCTGGCTGGTTCATTGAGTCTACACACAACACAACACATGCAACAGAAATGACTCAATGCAAATACCAGAAATATGGAAGATATTATTATCACCAGTCAGTCAGTCAGTCAAATGAGAGGAGGATAATAAATAATCTTAAATTGTATTCTAAGTCCTGAACTCTGCATACAGAAGTTCGTTCAATCACTACATTTGCAATGGACGTAATCTATCTTATTACTCGACAAGTAAATTCTACCTAATCCTTTTCTCTTCTGTCTCTTCAGTACTATTATTATTTTGTCTTCTCAATTGTAATATTTTACATTCTCAACCTTCTTGTTCTATACCCCCACCCGATTTAATTTCTACACCTCATTACCACTGTTACTGACTTGACCAACGCTCAATTTCTAGTCATTTATGTTACGTCATCCAACTTATTTGCTCAATTTCAGTTCTAATTTAAATGGCATTATTTGCTACCCCACTTCTACTTAGTCTGTCTCTACCTGTAATTACCTCTGTTGCTACCCTGATCTAAGTTGAAACATTTTAGTCAATTCTATTACATCGTCATCTAACTTACTGACTAACTCAATCTCATTTTAGTTGCTGTCTAATTAACCTTGTTTCTATATTCTAGGATCATTCTTGTATTACCTACCTGATTAATTATCTAAACTTGACAAACCTCATGTACACACACACACACACATAAATAATTATATATAAATGCGATTGTACAGCTAGCTATGTGAATGAATTCGCCGGCGAAAAGAGGAGTCTCTTCGCTGAACGTCTTCTCTTTTTCAGATAAATTCACTCGTTATGGTCACATTAGGTGTGCAGCTATACCCCTGACTTCTACAATATATTTAGGTTTCAAATGGAAGTGAACAAACAAAGTAAGGCAGTGGCCATGAGGTAGGTGTTATCGATCTATGAATATAAGAACACAAGTGATCCATCCAGCGAAGAGACTCTTTTCAACAACGAATTTATTATCAAGCTGTACAATCGTATATACACATATGGTTTTTAAGAAATTATATCCGGTAAGGGAGGGAATTAGATCAAAGGTGTGAATACGTGAAATAATAATAATAGTAGAAGTGTGAAATGCAATTAAAACTAAAATATTTGTGATTATAATCATAGTGTAATGTTAAGTAGCAAAACAATGTCATATATAGAATAATTCATAAGGAGTAAAGATTTTGGAATGGGGTGCATAATTATAGGATTAGTAGACGAATATAAAATGTCACATAACATGGTGTGAAATTTGATAAGATAGAATTCAACATTGTAAAAATAAAAAATATAAAAATTAATATTTTTGGGTTTAAAATGTCAAGTGGATCAAGTAGAAAAGATTCAGAGTGAGAATAGTATTAATAATATTGATAATGATAATAATAATAATCGTAGTAATGAGGGAAAAGGACATAGAATAGCTAAATAAACAAAATAAATAAATAAATGTCTATCCTTCTACGGCCAAGGCAGAAGTAGGGATTGTACATACTTCTTTTGCACACAAAGGTCTGGCTGTCTTAAAGTCATGAATGGCCAAGGCCTGAGCTGTCTTTAGAAGTCTTTAACGAAGAAAACGCGGCTGGGAAGTTAGCATGGATTCTGTATACGATCTTAAAATCATGGTCAGGGTTGGTGTGGAGTCACAGGAGTCGATCAGTTTTTCTTTGGAACTGTGTCGGTGACCAGTTTAGACTGCTTATCTTATCTTCATGTTGCTGTCAATAAATCAGTTAGGGTGGTAACCGTTTTCTGCGAGCGTGACTTTTAAGAAGTCAAGTTCTTCAATGGGAATTATTTAACCAATCATCAGATCATACACTTACGGAAGACCACCTCGTTACAAGGTCTCATCACGGATTTCCCGGAAACAGTTCATGTGTCACTTTGATTTTTTCACTTGCATCACTAGTAGTCACGAAGCACGTAAACTAGTCAGTCACTGTTCTCTGTTTCGACATGCCAAAGGCATTCGGTATGGCATCTCACATTATCCTCCTTGAAAAGCTGTACTTCTGTGTGGAATTCGCAATCCATTACCCAACTGGTTAAAGTCATTTCCAAGCGACAGGGTATAAATAACCTAAATCGAATATGTCTTGTCTATATCCTAGGCAGATCAAAAGTAGGTTTGTACTGAGTCGTGCCATGAATTCCAGCGATTCATGGTTCGGAAAAGGTCAAATAAAATCCATACGAAGCTCTATTTCGGCTCATTTGATTGATAGCATTCACCAAGTGGACAAAAATAGTGCTTTCAAAGTTTTCTATCGCATTCCATCGAACCAACATTCTAACGGAGTCAGAACCCGTCTTTTACACATAGCCGAAGCTGTGAGAATTAATTTGAGAGAGCAGTCCTAGTGTCTTTACATACAACAAAAGAAGTTTGTTCTACCGTTGTCTCTCTCTTGCTTAGCCAAGGTGAATTCTATTCAAAACCCTCTAACTTACCCCTTCTTATTTTTTCCATCTCCTTCGTACTTTTTATGATATTTATTTAAACTCTGAATATATCTGTCCACTTCACCTA
>OX235279.1:8747470-8813720 GCA_944472155.2 Trichobilharzia szidati
TACTGGTTCTGACACCGAGTCATAAACTCTTGAAACCGACTGACTCCCAGAAGAAGTGGTGGTGGCTGCAACCTCAACTGATTATTCATTCAAGAAGGGTTTGGACAACCACAGAAATTTATTAGAAAAGGATTAACATTGGCTCCAAGCCTTCTGTCCTCAACCGGTAAATCTGAAATCTGAAATTGCTAACATAACATTACACAAGCAAGTTCTATTTACAATTATCCGCAATCAAACTGTATTGCTCACCTCTTACTTTTCGAATACTAGTAGTAGGTATTGTTTACTTAGTCAAGCAACACCATGGACAATCGTACGTAGGACTAGCTGAGGTGGACCACATAGAATAGGAAAAATTGGAGGTGTGTTGGAGCCATATGTTCCTTTGTCGAAATACAAAGGAATAGTTATATAAATACGCACATACAGTGTTTATGCACCGTATCAAATTCGCTGTTACATATGTTCCTAAAACCATGGTTTTGTAATCAGTTATTATCGCAGTATCACTGTTTCAAGCAGCAAACACACTTACTGCGTGTACAGATATTCACTTGTAGAGGTGAAAGGTGGGGAAAATGTGTTACACCAGTGTGCATAAAATTTGAAAATAATATAAAATTGGAAGTATTCCAGACATAATGGCACAGTGCATGTAGTTTTGCACACTAATAATAACTTCGCACATACATATAAAATTCCAGCGCACTTACTCTAAAGCATTGTCAGGTTTTTCTGATTCTTCGTATAATCCAACCAGTACTTTACAAGTTCAGGACATTTTAATTAAGGCGAAATTACCCTTTGTTAAAGCATCAATTACCCCTGACTTCTCCAAATACTTTCGAAACTCTTCACGTTTGGAATTCCCTGGCTGAACAAACAATATAATTTGATTCAAAACATTACTTTGTATGACGACATCCTATGTTTAAATTGCCGTCCTTAAAATAACATGACAACGTTGTAAATAATAGAGGATTAAAACAAAATCAAGTTACTTCCATTCACTGTGAACAAAAGATGTTCTTCATCAAATCTAGGAATAATTTTCAAATACTATTTTAGAATCTATTTCCATTGTGTTATGTAGAAAACTTAAAGGAACTTTTGATTGGATACTACTCAGTAACTAGTGTAATTTGTGCGTCTATTCCTAACTTTGGCTAAGACTCAGTCCCATCAATCAAAATTGCAATGTGGCCACTATTCTAGGCGGCTCACGATCACGCCGAATATTCATTTGATGATATAAGCTGGTTGAAGGCAATTGGCAAGAAACTTTGGACCTAGGTTTCGTGCTAGTTGGCGCTCATCAGCAAAGCGTCTCTGCAACGTCGAAGAAACTGATATTCCTTCTGATATTTGAACACCGTCACCCAGTGCTGTAGTCAGAGACGTTACGACTGAGCGATTCAGGCTCGCAAACTTGATAGAATTCAGTCTACACCAAAGATAGGAATAGACGCACATATAACACTAGTTACCACCTGGTATTCAATCAAAAGTATCCAGTGTAGTTCTACAGGAAGTCAGTCGTGAGCCTGAATTGCTTAGTGGTAATGTCTCCGATTGCAGCCTTGGGTGACGCGGGCTAGAATATAATATGAGTTCCTTCAACGTTGCAGATACGCCTTGCTAATGATCTCCAACTAGCACAAAAACAGCGTCTAAGGCTTCCCGCTGATTGCCTCAAACCATATAATAGCTGAAGTTCCTATTGAGTTTATTAAATCTGTTGTCGTAAGCGGCGAACGTTGCCGGTGGCACTAGTCGCCTACCAGACCCGGTACTTAGTCGACACAAGCACCGAAGACAGTGTCGTTCCTGCTACAGCAGCAGATCAACAGAAGGAACCTACCTTCAACTTACAGGCTGCAAATGGAAAACCAGTTGCAGCATTTGGTAGGAAATATGTCTATCTGAACGTGGTTTTACGCAAACCTATTCAGTGGATTTTTCTTCTCGCTGACGTCACGATGCCCATCATTGGCATGGACCCACTTAATCATGATGATTTACTCGTAGACGTCCTCCGAAAACGAGTGATAGACGGTACTACTAGACTGTCTATTGAAGACATCACCTACGTAGGCCATAGGTTGTCACTCGTTAAGAAGAAGGCAATCTTTGATCCAAAATTCCAACCGATTGTTAATCAGTACCCAGAACTTAATTGTCCGTCTACCAATCTACCGTGAATAACCAGCAATGTTATGCATCACATCATAACCTCACGACAACCCATGACATCTAAAGCACGACGAATTGCTCCGAACAAACAACGACTCGCTAGATATGATTTCGACCATATGCTCAACCTTAGCATCATATTCTCGAAAACAGGCTTGGTTAAAGCGTATTACCAAATCCCGATGGCATCAGGAGATATTTCAAAAACTGCTGTCATTACGTCTTTCGAACTTTTTGAGGTTCTAAGTATACCATTCGGTCTCCGGAATGCAGGACAAACTTTCCAACGCTTCACTGGCGGAGTATTTCGCGGTCTCGACTTTGCATACGCATGCCTTGTTGCCAGTCCAGGCAAGGAAACTCACCTTCGACACTGAGACTTGGCATTCGAAAGGTTACGCCCATGTGGTGTTACCATTATTATTCAAAAGTGTCAAGTAGGCGTTTACTCACTCAACTTTCTGGGACACTCTATTGACTGCCAGGGCATTCGCTCACTGGCTACTAAAGTCGAGGCGATACTGAACTTTCCGGAGCCAAAGACAGTGAAAAGTCTTCGCACTTTTAACGGCTTGGTAAGTTATTATCGACGGTTCATTCCCAACTGTGCTTCTCTGATCCAGCCATTGACAGACCTTCTTCGAGGGAATAACAAGTCTATCGAACTTGATGTGTCTGCTCGAAATGCTTTTACTCAGATTAAAACAGCTATTTCGGATGCCATACTTCTAATGTATCAGGATCCAGTGGCACCGTTATGTACCTCGACTGATGCATCGGACACTGCAATCGGCGCAGTTCTGCAACAACTAGTTAACAGAGAGTGGCGACCGCTCGCCTTCAAGTAGCAGAAACGAAGTACAGCACATTCCGAAGAGAACTTCTGGCTACGTACTGTGCTATACGTCATTTTCTACATACAGTGGAGGGTCGTGAATTTATAATTTTCACTGACCTTAAACCTCTGACCTACTTTCTGAACTCAACTTCAGATAAGCATTCACCTAGAGAATCACGACAGCTGGAATACGTTTCACAGTTCACATCGGATATTCGCCACATATCCGGAGTGAACAACACTGTGGCAGTTGCCTTGTCGCGCATTTGTTCGCTCACCCAAATAGATGGCATAGACCTTGTGAAAATGGCTCGTCTTCAAGGAGAAAATACTGAGCTTCAACATGAGTTGTCGAAAACAAGACTGCATTTAGCCGAGAAAACCTTAATTATGTGAAGAGATAATATTCTATGTGACATTTGCATGGGTACATCTAGCCCCATCGTGCCTATAAGTTATCGACGTAACGTCTTCAGTGCGTTGCTTGGCTTATCCCAGGTATTCGACCTGCCGTCAACCTCCTAAATAGTCGGTTTTGTAGGCCTGGTATTATTAAAGAAGTAATGGAATGGGCACACACGTGCTTGGCCTGTCAAAAGTGCAAGGTAGTGAGACACACCAAAAGCCCCCTTGGCACCTTTCTTATCCTTAATGCTCGTTACGACCATTTTCATGTAGATTTGATTGGACCACTTCCATAATCTCATGGATACGTCTATATTTCAACCTGCATCGACCGTTTTACACGATGGCCTGAAGCAGTAGTCCTCAAAGATGTATCTGCTGAAACAGTCGCAGGCGTCTCTGTCTAACGATGGATCGCAAACTTTTGACGCCCATCCTTTATAACAACTGATCGCGGGCCGCAATTCGAAAGCGGCTTATTCTTCGCCTGGACTTAAATCATAGGCTGTATGCGTTTTAGAAAAACAGCCTACCATCCTCAAGCTAATGGTATGGTAGAATGTCTGCACTGACGGCTGAAAGCTGGTTTATCAGCTGCAAACAATGCACATTGGACTGATCACTACCGATAGTTCTCCTAGGGATAAGAAACGCCTTGAAAACTGATGCTGGTTGTACCACTGCCGATATAGTATATGGCACATCACTAAGACTGCCAGGTGAGTTTGTTTCTCCCTCTAGCCTCCCACCAGCAGCTGGTGACGCCTCATACGTCAGCAGGCTTACAAACGCGATGCGTTCAGTTAAAACTGTTGATTTCAACTTGAGAAGTGAAAAAGACATGCATGGATTGATCCAATCTCATGATTGTTGTAATATTGATGGTACCATGATAGAGAGTAAGTCAAGTGTTTCTTATCTTGGCATTAGTTTCTCTTCAAACCTTTGCTGGCCACCTCATATTCTTTTAGTTTCTAAGAAGATTTTCCGTCTGACTTATTACATAAAGAAGTTGAGGCACTCAGGTATAACCCAATTTATTAATTCATGTGTTTTGCCCATCATTCTTTATTGTTCTCCATTATTCTTCCCTGGGCTACTCAAGAAAGACCATATAATACTACGAAGAACATTGAAGGCTGTAAATAGGGTCAGTGCTATCCCTTTGACTCAACTAACTGACACTGTTGTCAATAGGCATATGAATTCTTGTAAACAGTTAGCTAAAGTTATTTTGTCTGATAGTGAACATCCTCTTTATTCACATTTGTTTCCTTGTATCTCTTCGGGTAAGACCAGAAGAAATTTCATAAACATTTATGCTCGTATTACAAAATATAAAAATTCGACCGTACCATATTTGGCACGAGTATTGTGTGAAGAGACAAATATCAGAAAAGAACTTTTACAACTTTTAAATCATTAACTAAACTATAAAATGTAATGATGCATATTAATGCATGTGTTATTTGTTATATTATTTATTTACTAATCACTATGACCTACCAATGGTGTGATTTTGTTGGGGTTTTATTTTTTTCCTATTAACTATCAATATTTTAATATTTTTATACATTTATATAATTATAAACAAAGCTAAACGATTGCAATATGCAAAAGAAACGCTGAAAATTTCATGCTGTAAATTGTTATTGTTGTGGAATAAAGTGATTATTATTATTATTATTATAGAAACGAGTCATATTACCAGTACTAAAGTAGTTCTTAGAATTATGTATAGAAGCAGTCACATTCGGAAATTTTTATACTTTTTGAAGCGACGAACACTTGAAAACTTCATTCGGTGTCTGTGTGTGTGTGTACAAACGTGATATGTTGTATCAATTCCCATGATCTGAGCTGACACTCTTCATCTAGTTATATTACCAATAGTAGTAACGCCGTGTCTTCACCCAACCTCTATTTTGTCCATTCAACATATTTAGCTGATAGTTTCCTCTTGATTTTCGCATAACTCAACTTGATGATTGCGGCTGTGTGTGCAATGAATAATAATAATAATATTCTGCTTTATTCCACAAACAGCACTACTTATAATACAGAATGGAATTCTCAGCATTTGTTACAACACCACGCATCTGATTTACTCCTCAAAATACAAATAAAATTAAAAATTAAAACAAAATTAACCAGAGGAATTTGTCCACATTTACGATATAAAGTCAAAAATATTCGAAGCACGAATTGAGAAGATTAAATATGGCAATAATAACAGTAACAGTGAGTTTGTTTCAAACGGTATTGTCGATTCAGTTTGGAAATTTCAGCATGTTATTGTAGAGGCATTGAATCTAATGCTCTGTTGATACAGCAGCATGGTGAGGCGAAAGACAAAATTAACAGTTATAACACACCTTAAATGATGTTCACACTTATGAGAAAATAAATAAAAATAAAAACAAAAAATTGAGAGGATTATGAATACAAGAAGTACAATAACTATAAAGAATGATGCTTTAAGGGTGGAGGAAATGGATTATTTAGTAATGCAAAGAAGGTTATTTAGTTAGTTCATGCCTAACACTATTTTCATCACATAAAGTACGTGCCGCCAAATATGGTATAGTGGAATATTTGTACTCAGACGTACGTGCATAAATTCTTCTGAAAAGACTTCTTGTTTTACGTGAGGAGGAGACACACGGTTGGAGATCGGGGTGCTGTGGTGGATGTTCACAGTCTGACAAAATTCCTTTAGCAAATTTGTTCCATGAAATCAAGAGCTGGTCGTCAGTGTTGATGTCAACGATATGGCCCAATGGGATGCTACTCATCCTACTGACTGACTGGCAGTCTTTAGAGTTCTACGAAGTATGACATAGTTTTTTATACAACCAATCTAGAAGAGAATGAGCAGGGGTGAACAGTAAAGAAGAATAGTTAAGATGCACGAGTTGACAAACTGTAAGAGGAGGAGGGTTTGGTTGTTTTATACCTGAGTGCCATAACTTATTAATGTAAAAAGTCAGATGAAATATTCTTTTAGAAATCGCTAAGGTATGGGAAGACCAGGATAGGTAGGTCAGAGGAAAGAATTAATCCAAGATACTTAACTTCATTTAGACTTGATTTCTATATCGCTATCATCCATTTTGCAACGGTCACAGGAACCAACAGCTTCATCTTTTAATTTTCTTTTACTCATATCGGAAGCTGAAATTAACAGTCTGACATTTGGAAGGATTTAGTTTAAGACCGACGATTAGACAAAGATCATTTGCCAATTTCTGATAGAAAGCTGTTCATCTTAGTACAGTCTAGCTGGAAGTTAACAGACATTGAAATAGTCAGATCATCGGCATATTTAACAAAATTCATTTCATCGGAGTGAGGTAAGTCATGCAAGAAGAAAGAAAAGAGAAAAGGAGAAAGGACAGCGCCTTGAGAGACACCAGCCTCAGTTGTGGTTGTGTTCTCTGAGCTGGATGGTTAATTTGCGAAGCTTGCATCGCCCTACTACTAGGCGACATCTTCAACTACAACACCGGAGATGCTTCGAAAACTGATTTCTTCCTTGCCCTTGAATCACCAAACTTGAACGAGGAAACAAAGGAAGAGATACGCCAAACAATTGTACCAATGGTCTAGCAGAAAAAACAGCACACACAACTCAACTCTAAAGAACTAAAGGCCCTCGAAAAGCTGAAAAAAAAAGGAAGGACATCGTCATTCTACAAGATGACAAAGGAAGAACAACAGTAGTTATGGGCAGAGAAGAATACGCACCAAGAAAGCTGAAGAGCTAGTCAAAGACGAGGATGTATATCAACAACTTTCAACAAATCCCATGCAAACACTGGACAGCCGCATCCAAAGGACGGTAAACAAGCTCACCAAAACTGGACAGATCACCAAACAAGACCAATGGCGAATGAAATCCACTGGATCAGTCCTACCCCGATTCTCAAAGGTAGACCCAGAAAACACAAGCCAAATATCCCGTTACGACCAATTGTAGCACTACCAGGAACTCCAACATACAATTTATCCAAAGAATTATACAGAAAACTAAAACACCTAACGGAATCTTGTGATCACTCCATCAACTCTGCTATCCAATTCCTAGAGAAAATCAAAGGCATTCAAATAGATGAACAAGAAATAATGATATCCTTCGACGTCACAGCACTATACACCTCAATCGGACAAAAACTAGCAAAAGAGACCATGGAGCAATTACTCAGAAACGTAGAACACATCCCACAACAATCAAAAATGCAACACATAACACAAGCTGGATGGAATGCATAAACCTATGCCTAACAACACAGGGTACTTCCAATTCAACCGCCAAATATATGAATAAGTCAAAGGAACACTCATGGGATGGACCGCCAATATCAGGTTTGATTCCAGAAGCAGTGATGCAAAGGCTCGAAAATATAATCCTATCAAAGATCACACCCAAAATTTGGATACGACACATTTGTAATAATCAAAAGAAACGATTTAGATAAAACTCATAACTTAATAAACAACGTCTTCAACAACATCAAATTCACAAGAGAAGAGGAAACCGTGAACAAAATCCCATTTTTGGACGTCTTACTCAAGAGAAAACCACAGGGGAATTAGAAACTCAAGTTTATAGAAAATCAAACTCACACCAACCCGATACTCAGTTACAACAGCAACAATCCAATAACGCACAAAAGGTGATGTATACAAATGATATTCAAGAGGGTCAGCCAGTCAGGACTCATTGCAGCACTCCCATCTTAAGGAAAATTGAAGAAAGATATCTCATGGACGTCTTCCAAAAGAATGGATGGATATCCACGGAATTTCATCAAAAGACAAATACCCCCAAGCCGCCAAACTATCAAACCAAAAGCTCCCAAGGAAAGCACAAAGAAAATTGCCCTACCATATATAAAGGACACCTCAGAAATCACTGCAAGACTTTTCAAACCTTTAGGAATTGACGTCGCACATATACCAACAAAAGCACTTCACTCAGCTGGCTTCATGTCAACCAAAATGCTCAACAGCGAAAGAAGATAAAACCAACATCATATACAAAACAGATTGTATCAACTGCGAAAAACACTACACTGGCCAAAGTGAACGTTCCTGTTCTTCGTCTTAGTATCCACGATCATAAACTAGCCGTCAAAAGACATGACATCCATTCCTTCACTCATATCGCCTCACTGTATACAGACAACCATGGACATCAATTCGACTGGGACAACCAACGTTCAAATATTAGACAGAGAAATCAAAACCAAGAATGCTAGGGAATTTTTAGAAGCCTACCTGGTATTCCAGTGAATCATCAGTCAATAGACACATCGAGATAGACAAAATTTATCAACAGATAAAAAAGAAACCTCACACATACACACAAAGGGTCAAAGTTCAAGTCAAAGAAACACTCAGTTCGAATACAAGTAGCCGCCAACAGGGGTGTGAAAACACACAACAAAAACCAATCACGTCCAAGGTGGTCACCGACCACCAGGAGAGATGATTAATAAACTCACTCGTGGAGAAATCTGAAAGCTCATTTCAACAATTCAAACTGAAGTGTATGCGCTGAAGGAAGATGTCGTCTGACTAGTAGTAGGGCGATGAAAACTTCGCAAATTAACTACTATCCAGTTAGCTCCGAGAGAGAACACAACCACATCAAAATCATCCACCTGAGCTACGAATCTCCTCCATCATATATCAAAAGCATACCCACTAGTCTATACTGGTAATCGGGGGGCTCTTCTTTAAACTTAATAAGGATTACTTAGGATGTCTGGCGTATATCGTCGCTATTAGTTAGGGTAAATAGACAGGAATTTGTCAGTGGCGAAGCCCGAATCAGGTTATATACCGTGTTGGGTTCATAAAACTAGAAGACAGACTTTTATTATATTAGTAAATTGAATATTACCATAATTAATTCAGAACAAAATATTTAGAGCGAACAATTGTGGTTTCAATAAATTCTTCCTTCTTAAGGCCCTACAATTATAAATCCATTAATTAATTTAAGCATACAATAGCCAGTCAGCCAGTAAAGGCAAATTAGAATCCTATGAGAAAGTGTGTTGCGAAACAAGTATGAGTAAGATGGTTGGGATGAAACAATAGTCAGTTAGATTTACTTAATATGCATGGTCACTGAGTACATCGGACATGGGTCGTAGACGTGGTCGTACACGTGGTCACAGACGTTGTCTTAGACGTATTTATATTATATGTGTATATCTATATTGAATATTCCCATAATTTATTCACAATAAAAATATATTTAGAGCGAACAATTGTGGTTTCAATGAATTCTTGGTTCGTCAGGCTCTACAATTATAAATGAATTGATTAATTTAAGCATACAATAGCCAGTCAGCCAGTAAAGGCAAATTAGAATCATATCAGAAAGTGTATTGTGGAACAAGTATAAGTAAGACGGATGGGATGGCACAATAGTCAGTTAGTTTTATTTAATATGCATGGTCACTGAGAACATGGGACAAAATGAGATGAAGTAATTTAATTTAATGATGTGTGTGTGTGTATATATATATAAATATAGTCAACAGAAAAATACAGGTTTCGAGAGTGAGTGTGACGAGGGTGTGTGAGAGACGATATGAAAATAAACCAGAGAATCGGGCGGTCTAGACATAAGTTCAAGGTTGAAAATAACGACAATAAGAATGTTCATTATAATAAAGGTTTTTGTATTTCCCAATGAATGAAAAACAAAACGATATTGTTTTTTACTGACATTTCGCTATTTAATGCTAATAGCTTTATCTAACTTGCTATCGTATTTACACAATCCTGTTCATTCCACTCCATTATATTCATTATTATTATTATTTGACATTCATTCACCAATACTACTTGAAGGTTTACACCATATCATCGTTATTATTATTTTACAATCATTCTTATTGTCGTTATTTTCAACCTTGAACTTATGTCTAGACCGCCCGATTCTCTGGTTTATTTTCATATCGTCTCTCACACACCCTCATCACACTCACTCTCGAAACCTGTATTTTTCTGTTGACTATATTTATATATATACACACACATCATTAAATTCAATTACTTCATCTCATTTTGTCCCATGTTCTCAGTGACCATGCATATTAAATAAAACTAACTGACTATTGTTCCATCCCATCCATCTTACTTATACTTGTTCCACAATACACTTTCTGATATGATTCTAATTTGCCTTTACTGGCTGACTGGCTATTGTATGCTTAAATTAATTAATGGATTTATAATTGTAGAGCAGCCTGAAGAAGGAAGAATTTATTGAAACCACAATTGTTCGCTCTAAATATTTTGTTCTTATTATATCATTGGCTGCAGTATAGCAAGTCTCTTCTTTTTTTAAATTGCTTTTTATGAGTGTAATTTACAGGCAGTTTACATAAGTAAAAGTCAGTCGAGGAATACACATCCTTATGATGAGTTTACTCAATAAAATATGTCTAGAGAATCAACAGACCGATGAGGGATTAATTAGGGAGATAAAAACGGAGTAGGATGTCAATAATTTCTTGCAAGTGTGAATAGCCAACGTGTGTTTGTCATGCAGTCTCTCTGGAATCACCCAACCTCTACTTTCTCAATTTTTCAACTCCTGTGTATCGGTGGCACAGCGATTAGGACTCTCGCTGACCATGCACATGGTCCGGGGTTCGATCCCCTGCCGACGCACATCTGATATCTATGGTCGGCCTGCAAAATTTAGGCTACCGATATCACATGCTGAAAATTCCATACTTGTACCAAAAATACGGTGTGGTTTCAAGCTATAATCAAAATCAAAAATTGAAATTAAATCTTACCTATTCTACTTTACTGCTCCCCGTTAATCTTTCCTGGGCTACTGAAAAAGAACTATACCATTCTGAGAAGGATGTTCAAGGGAGTTAGTAGGACTAGTGGTGTAAATCTCAGTCAGCTCGTCACTACCTTAGTTGATAGGCATCTGAATACATGCGAAAAATGGTCTAAAACCATACTCTCCAACCCCTAACACCCCCTCTATTCCCAACTCTCGCCTTGTATCTCATCAAGTAGAACCAGAAATCAGTATTAAATAATTTATGCTCGTACAACCAAGTACAGGAACTCAACGATACCATACTTGGCCCGTGTTCTAAGTGACAGAGACAATGTTAAGCGCGAAACCTATGACTTGCTTTGTTGTTAATAACATAATTTTAGGCTCTTTTATTTCTCTCTTATTTTGTATTCTATAGTGAACTCCTTCTTAAACATACTTAGCTACCTAAATTATTAACATTGGCTTACTTTTTGTACTTTATTCCTTCTCTTGTGTATCTACTGGTTCCGACTATATTAGCACTATGAGTATTACAAAATTGTCCTGTCATTAACCATCATGTAATTATTAGTTTTTGTGGTTGTTTTTTCTTATTTTTTTTTATTTTTTTCGGCAATATTAACTGACAATCATTGGTTGTGAACGCCATTATTATCATCTTAAAATTTTGTATTATGCAGGATTACTCACACTACTACTACAAACACCGCATTAGACCTGACAATAAAAAACAAAACAACAACCCTGAAATGTTATTTTATGATTGTTTAGTGTTGTTTCAACCAAATTAACTGATCATCTTGGCGATAAACATTCTAAAATATCATTTCATAACTTCTTGTATGACTATAGCTTTACTGTCACCATGCATAATCACATCATAGCTTCCACTACCCAATACTGAGATATTATTATATGCTGTTTATTTTCCTTTCTACTTCTTGGTATTTTTTCATTGCATTAAAAATTATTTTGTGTTTTTTGTGTTTGTTTTTCTTTGCTGTTGTTGCCTTTATATTTATTTTTTGAAATACTCCTTTTAAACGTTGGATAAAATTAGATGCAAATATTGTACATATGTGCTGAAAATTCCACACTGTACCACTAGTACTGTTTCTGGAATAAAGCAAATTATTATTATTATTATATTCTTATAAACACTTTTCAGCGAAATATCATGTACACTATATTACTCACCACAGTGTTAGTTTAAGCCTTCAAGATTTTATCCTAACTCTACTCCAGGAGTAAAGTAATGTGAATATGAACAACCAGTGTATTGATATTTCAACGACATAAAACTCTCCACTCAGTCAGTAGATCCGGATCGGATCTCACTAACCCACAATCCACCTCAGAATAATCAACCAGGCAGTATGGTGTATGACCACGGCATATCTTAGTGACCAAAATTTATAATTCCCTACTGCAATGCCAGGATGTAATTCTCCACAGTTTATCATAAACAAAGTATAGTAATAATGTTAATAATACTAATAATAATCTGCTTTATTCCAAAAACACCACTACTTATAATACAGAATGGAATTCTCAGCATTTGTCACAACACTTTGCATCTGATTTACTCCTCAAAATATAAATAAAATTAAAAATTAAAACAAAATTAACCACACGAATTTGTCCACATTTACGATAAGTTAAAGTCAAAAATATTAAAAGTGCGATACTCTTTTAACTGACGCTTAGCTATTCAATGCTGCTGCTGCTAATAGCTTTATCAAAGCAGTGTTATTATTAAACCAGAAGGATTTACAAAATCCACTCAGCATATAAATATAACAAAGAGTTAAGAGGTGGGTGAGAAAATAGACTTGACTACTTAGGTCAAGTTAAAAGTAGGACATATTGAAAGTCAAAATAACAATGAAGATCAATCACTAAACCAAATAAAAAAGGTGACAGTACATCTGCTATGGTATCAAAACAAAGTTTACTAACTTGATCATCGTTTGTATGTCTGGGGGCATTTTTTCGTTGTGAAATTGGTCAATTGGTAAAGATAACAAAACCAAGTGTAGATTGTTGGATTTGATCAGTGTGTAAAATTATAAAAGCAGTGTGTGTTTACATAGTGAACTTGCTTATGACATTCGTGTTGATTTTGTCACTTCATGGCGGAGGGGGTGCTGTAACCAGGTCAGATTCCGTTTTAGTCCATCATTCCTATTCAGTTCATACAATTGGGATTCCACTTGATATGAAGTGCTTCTGATGATATTAGACGTTCTTTGGGATTTCTGAAGTTTTTCTGGATTATTTCAATATTGTCAAAATCAATTTTGTGACCTGATTCTATAGCATGTAGACCTATGGCTGATGATTTTTCAAGTTTTTCTAGTTCAATTGGATTTCTCAGTGGTTGAATAGATGCTCTACGGTGTTCATTTCTTCTGATTACCTTGATTTCTCTCTATCGATGTTTGTCCGATGTATATCGCATCACATTCCAAGCAAGCATTTTATTTTACAGACACAATTAGATAGAGAATCTCTAGGGATTTGGTCTTTTATATGGTTTAGTGATCTCCATTGTTATTTAAACCTTCAATATATCCTCCTTTTAACTTGACCTAAGTAGTCTATTTTCTCACCCACCTCTTAACTCTTTGTTATATATGTATGCTGAGTGGATTTTGTAAATTCTTCTGGTTTAATAATAACACTGCTTTGATAAAGCTATTCGCAGCAGCATTAAATAGCGAAACGTCAGTAAAAACAATATCGTTTTGTTTTTCATTCATTGGGAAATGCAGAAACCTTTATTATAATGAATATCATATACCCAATGCCTAAATTTTTCCAAACTGTTAAAAGTGAACTTGGTTTGGACATATATAAATTAGAAGTACGAGATGAGAATAACATATATAATAATAATAATAATAACAGTGAGTTTGTGTCAAACGGTATTGTCGGTTCAGTTTGGGAACTTTAGCGTGTTATAGATTATTGGGTCCAATGTTCTGTTGATATAGCAGCATGGTGAGGGGAAAAACAAAATTAAGAGTTATAACACAGCCTAAATGATGTTCACACTTTTGAGAAAATAAATAAACAAAAGAAAAAACGAAAAATTGAGAGGATTATAAATATAAGAAGTACAATAACAATAACAAGGTTGATGTTGTAAGGGTGGAGGAAAATGGTTTATTTAGTAGTGCAAAGAAGGTTAGTTGGTTAGTTCATGCCTGACACTATTTTCATCACATAAAGTACGTGCTGTCAAATATGGTATAGTGGAATTTTTGTACTTAGACGTACGTGCATAATGTCTTCTGAAAAGAATTCTTGTTTTACGTGAGGAGGAGACACACGGTTAGAACTGCGGTGCTGTGGTGGATGCTCACAGTCTGACAAAATCCCTCTAGAACAACACATTTAAGCGAACAATATTGTTATTTTCAGTTAGATCTCATCACAGGCTTAACTCTAATATACCTACATAACTTTACAAATAAGAATGCAAATATAAACCAACCATAGTGTTTTGTCTATGGGATAATAAGATGGTGAATATACATTGTGCAATTAGTCATAATAGTAGTAATAGTAATTATAATAATAATAATGGTCTTATCAATAGTAAGGATGAAAAAGTGAGGCGATTTGTTGATAGCACGAATAACGAAAAACGCCATGATTAAACAAACAAATGTGTTCAGGTAGAAGTAGTTAGTAGTTGATAAAGGCTAGCTGAAAACAAATGAACCGATTAAGTAATGTTAGACTGTAAGGGAAGTAAATGTGAAGCAAGTTTTTAATGAAGATGTGATAAGATTAAGGGATGATAAGAGAGTGGGGTTGAAAATATAAGTAAGTAAGGTGTGGTGGTGTAGAAGTCATCAGTTGGTTATGTCTTAATAGGCCAGCAAGGGGGGGGGAGGGATAATGGCTGTGTGTACGGACTTCTTTTGAATGGAGGCATAGTTTAGGTTTAATAGTTGTTCGAATGACTATCGCCTGCCTCAGCTGTGTGTGTGTGTGCAGTAGACGAATACGAAGTCTATTGGAAAGATTCGTTGGGATACGATACGATGAATTACTTTGAAAGCTCTCGTTTTCTCCACTACAACATGACCACTATCAATTAAACGTGACAAAACTGAGCTACGGATTGCTGCTTTTTGTCTGTCCTTTGTCAAATCACGACGATGGGAGATATATATATATATGAGACTTGGCGCGTCATAAAGAGCATCTCAAACAAACTACAGACCTTCATTAACAGTTGTCTTCGCTCAATACTCAAGATCAGATAGCTGGCCAGCAAAGATCAGCAACAGAGATTCCGGGAGCGAATCAACCAGGAACCGATTGTGCAACAAATAAGCAGGAAGAAATGGAGGTGGATTGGATTGTGGCCATACTGTGAGAAAACAAACCATCAGGTGAGTGACATCACTAGACAAGCCCTAGAGTGGAACCCGAAAAGGAAGCGGCGAGTTGGTCGTCAGTGCTAGGTTGGGTGACTTGTAGGAGGTCATGTGAAGAGGAGATGAAAACGTGTGGACAGACTTGGAGCCAGGTAAAGACTCTAGCAAAGAACCGAACGGAATGAAGACGCATGGCTGAAGCCTTGTGTTCCTCTAGGAATAAAAGGAAACAATAATAATGATATATATATAATCAATGACATCAGCTAACCTGATCTACTTATTCTGGGAAAATACGTATGGCATACAACCTCGAAACTGGATGCTTTTTTCTATTCACCTTGAAACGTTGAAATGTTTCATGTGTGAATATGTCATTCGAATCTTGTTCCTTATGCTGCTGAATGCAGCAGAGTGATTGTTGATTTCCACAGTCATTTCACAGGAACTGCTTCAATCACAAACAAACAAACCCCAGAGAACGGTGGCGAAAAAGGCAAGGATTATTACTGTATAACACTGTGAGACTCTATCAAAATAAAATTTACCCATAATGGAATTACACTCGACCACAGTGCCCAAGTTTTATTCTTATATCAAGGATTAAAAAATAACACTACCGAAATTTGTGCTCACAGAACAGACAGTAACAGCGCTGCTTTACCCACGCAGCAACATCCAGTGGCAATCACCATCAACGGGAGGGATTTGAAAGAGGTTACTTCATTCACTAATCTAGGGAGCATTGTCTCAACTACAGAAGCAACGGACGAGGATGTCAAATCGAGAATCGGGAAGGCGAGAAACATATTCATAAAAACCTGAAACCAATCTGGAAATCTTCGTCACTCAGCAACACTCAACAACAAAATTTGGACTTTCAATACAATGCAAACGTCAAGTCAGTCAGTTCTTGTATACGGATCAGAAAGTTGGCGGGTCACAAAGAATATTTCCAACAGCCTGTTGCAGACCTTTATCAACAGCTGTCTTCGTTCTAAACTGAAGATCAGATGGCCGGAAAGAATCACAAACAAGAAGCTATGGGAACAAACAAAACAGGAACCAATCGCTCAACAAATATGCAGGAGAAAGTGGAGATGGATTGGACACTCGCTGAGGAGGCCGTTGGGTGACATCGCGCGTCAGGCCATAGCTCGAGTGTAACCCGAAAGGGAAGCGGCGAGTGGGACGTCCAAGGGTGACATGGAGGAGATCGTGTGAAGAGGAGTTGAAACAGTCCGGACTAACATGGACGCAAGTGAAAAGTACAGCAGAAGACAGAATCAAGTGGAGGCGTGCAGTTGAAGCCCTATATTCCACTAGGAGCCCAAGGGAACAATAATAATAATAATAATTTACCCACGCACGCACGAATAAGGGCAAATCCTTCTCATAGAATATATATAAGTCGATCACAGAGAAAATAAATGCCTACCTAGTAAAAGGAGTGAGAAAGGGGAGTAGAGTTGACATACACCGCCTGAAATATATACGTCCAGGATCTACATCGGTGTAGCATCTTCAGTGCTCAAATATGGAGTAAATTCATTTCGATAACTACCACCCCCAGAAAGCCTCAGCCATGTTAATCACATAAAATATATTCGGGAAAAACAACGCAGTACCCATTCACAGTTACTTCAAGCCTACACCACCAACCGAAAATAATACTGAATTGACTTTTTACTAGTTGATCACGGATTGATATCAGTTAGAGAGAAGCATTGAAAACCAGGGATTACTGGACAGCTGTTTCATTCTAGTTTGGGAAGGAATCATCGACAGCACGAACCCACAACAAACGGTTCAAACGCAGGACCTTCCGGTTACAAGGAAAGCTAACTGGCTGGCTCGTATACCATTCAGCCACTCACTGGGACCCCATTCCTCAGAGGCCATCCAGTGCATGAATTCTAACTTCAACCAATTCTAGAAGCATTTAGCGCGACTGGCACCAACCAGTGTCATCTGTGGGACATCCATTCTCACACGTGACAGACATCTCGATGGACCTCACTGGTCACGACTTCTCACTAGAACTGACTGACTCCAGGAAACTCTATCCTGCAGCAAGTCACTCACTAGTGAGCATCAGATAAATTTTCTACAGTTTGGCTTGTAAGGGTTAGTTTTGTCTTTTACGAGTCTATCACTGATTGATGTCAGTTAGAGAGAAGCATTGAAAACCAGCCACAGGGAGTACTGCTAGACAGCTGCCTTGTAACCGGAAGGTCTTGGGTTCGAACCCTGTGCGGTGGTTGTCGATTGATTGACTGCTTGATTGGTGTTAGTCTCTTTGTTGTTGTTATTTATAAATTCTGTTGATGAAAATGCCTGAATACGTTTTTATCCTACTGTAAACCAGAGAGACCATTCATTCATTATTCCCGTTGCCTAGGAAATCACCACGTTGACTTTCCGACCTTCTACACTGACGGTGCATAAAAAACACAGATACCCAGTAGTTAACCATTTTATTTGTGTGTGCGTTTATCATTCATTGTAAGCTACATAAGCAACGAAGTATATATATAGTAAATATATAAGGATAAAAATATTGACAGACAGAGAAGTTGAATTAAAGCTGAAGTAATTTGAACTTAAATTAACCAATGAGAGCAGGAGTAATTGCAGTTACCAATGGTTACGTTTATGGTAGTCACAACATCGCAAAAATATTCAATTTCAAATAACTATTATTATTTCTATTACGGATTCAACAAGGTTATTATTCAGCAGATAACAGTAAGTGTGAAATCAAAGTAAAATTTGTTCTAAATTCATCCGAAAATGTCACTGTTGTGTTGGTATTGTGTGTTCTCATTTTGAAGTGAACGTAGCTACCTACATAAATTTATCTAAATGGACAATAAAGAAGCTTAACAGTTGTTAATCCACCTATTCGAGACAATAATAATAATAATCTGCTTTATTCATAAGTAAAAACACAGTTTTTTTGTTCAACGAAGAAATTTCTTTTCAACGACTTCATTTTCAAGCTGTACAGTCATATTTGTATTACAGAAAAGGGTTATTAAGTGGCACTAAATAATTGCTCAGTCAATATACATGCATATATGTGATAAGAATAACGATAATTAAAATGTTATAAGGGGTAGACTTGAAGTGGATAAATTACAAGACTATTAAAGATTGTTTTATAAGTGAATTGACATCTAAAATGTTTTAAAAATGTCAAGTGTTGTCTAAAAATTTAGAAAAAAAATTAGGAGTACGATTACGATAAGAAGGAAGATGTGAAGTGAAGTGGAAAGAATTCAAGTGGTAAAATAAATTAAAGTAAAAACTAGAAAGAACATTACTATGACCAAGGTAAAGAAGGCGGTTTGACAAAACGTTTTTGAACACATAATTTAGGTTTCTGTTCATGTATAGATAGCTAAAGCTTCGGCTATGCATAACGTAAACTTTTGGATCGATTCGATTTTGTCATGTAGATAACTTTGAAATCTGCTTTATTCCAAAAACAGCACTAGTTATAATACAGAATGGAATTCTCAGCATTTGTCACAACACCCTGCATCTGATTTACTCCTCAAAATATAAATAAAATTCAAAATTAAAACAAAATTAACCAGAGGAATTTGTCCACATTTACGATATAAAGTCAAAAATATTCGAAGTACGAATTGAGAATATTAAATATAATAATAATAATAACAGTGAGTTTGTTTCAAACAGTATTGTCGATTCAGTTTGGAAATTTTAGCATGTTATTATAGAGTATTGAATCTAATGTTCTGTTGATATAGCAGCATGGTGAGGGGAAATACAAAATTAACAGTTATAACACAGCTTAAATGATGTTCACACTAATGAAAAAATAAACAAATAAAAATAAAAACAAAAAATTGAGAGGATTATAAATACAAGAAGTACAATAACAATAACAAGGTTGATGTTGTAAGAATGGAGGAAAATGGTTTATTTAGTAGTGCAAAGAAGGTTAGTTAGTTAGTTAGTTCATGCCTAACACTATTTTCATCACATAAAGTACGTGCCACAAAATATGGTATAGTGGAACTTTTATACTTAGACGTAGGTGCATAAAGTCTTCTGAAGAGACTTCTTGTTTTACCTGAGGAGGAGACACACGGTTGAAGCTGTGGGTGCTGTGGTGGATGCTCACAGTCTGACAAAATTCCTTTAGCGAATTTGTTGCATGACATCAAGTGCCTATCGTGAATGCCAATGTCAACGATGTGGACCAATGGGATACCACTCACCTTACTGAAAGTCTTCAGAGTTCTACGAGGTATGACATAGTCTTTCCTTTAAGCAATCCAGGAGAGAATAAGCAGGGGTGAACAGTAAAGAAGAAGAATAGGTAAGATGCGCACGAGTTGACAAACTGTAAGAGGAGAGGAGGCATTCGGTTATGCCTGAGTGCGTGTGTGCCTGTTTCATGTATAAAGTTTTGTAAGCTACATAAGCAACGAAGTATATATGTAGAGTAAATATATAAGGATAAAAATATTGACAGACAGAGAAGTTGAATTAAAGCTGAAGTAATTTGAACTCAAATTAACCAATAAAAGCAGGAGTAATTGCAGTTACCAATGGCTACGTTTATAGTAGTCACAACATCGCAAAAATATTCAATTTCAAATAACCATTGTTTCACAATTACGGATAAAATAGCATATATGAACTAACAACTAGAAGTTGGCGTAAATCGATTCAAAAAGGTGAAATTATTCTTCAGCGAAGCGCAGATTAACAGTAAGTGTGTAATCGAAATGAAATTTGTTCTAAATTCTTCCGAAAATGTCAGTGTTGTGTTGGTATTTTGTTCTCAATTTCAAAGTTAATGCTACATTATTATTGTTTCCTTTAATTCCTAGAGGAACATAGGACTTCAACCGCTCACGTCTCCATTGCGTTCCGTTCTCTGCTAACGTTTTCACCTGGCTCCAAGTCTGTCCACATGCTTCCATCATCTTCTCTTCACATGACCTCCTCCAAGTCATCTACCCTTGCACTGACGACCAACTCGCCGCTTCCTCTTCGGGTTCCACTCGAGCAATGACTTGTCTAGTGATGTCACTGACATGATGGTTTGTTTCCTCAGAGTATGGCCACAATCCAATCCACCTCCATTTCTTCCTGATTATTTGTTGCACAATCAGTTCCTTGTTATTTGGTTGGTTCGCTCATTGCTAGAGATCCCTCACTGTTGCTGATCTTGAGTGGTATTGAGTGAAGACAACTAGCTGTTGATGAAGGTCTGTAGTTTGTTTGAGATGCTCTCCATGACGCACTGGCCAAGTCTCTGATCCGTATAGCAAGTAGCACTGACTGACTTCACATTGGAGTTGAAAATTCGGATCTCATTTTCATTTTCATGCTGAGCAGTGCTGTTGACCTCCAGGCAGACTTGAGAGAAATGAAGGCTTGTCTTGCTTTCCCTATCTTCGCTTCTTTGATATCCTCGTCAGTTCCGTTGGCCTGTATTTGAAACGATGCTTCCCAGGCAGGTAGGTAGGTGAAGGAGGTTGTTTCTTTCAGGTTCCTTCCATTTATGCTGGCTGATTGTTGTCCGTTGTTGGTGTTGGCCAGGAATCTTCATCACATCTGTTTTCCCCATGTTCACCTGAAGGGAGTCCTATCTTCTCTGGATGCTTCTTCTGCCAACTTGTTGCTTTCGATTTGCTTATCTTCCAGTTTGTGGGAAATCAGACATATATATCACATCTGCGAAGTCCAGATCCTCAAAGTTCTTTTATGTGTGGGTCCATTTTATGCCTGTTTCCTCGCTGACATGCCCAATATCGTCTGTCGCATTATCCAGCCTACCGCAATCAGGAAAATCATTGACGATTACTTGGCATGCAGCATTGTCTTAGGACATAAGTTATCTAGATGGAAAATAAAGAAGCTTGACAGTTGTTAATCCACTACCTATTTGAGACAACACTCACAGCACACTAAGAATATGACATCCACTTAAGTTGCGTTATGAAAACATTCTTTACCATCTCAAAGTTGGAAAGTGTAAAGTGCCGTCTAGGAAAACTAGCTACTTTGGTGATTTAGCCACCGGATGATGAACACTGTGCAGGTGGCATTGTCCTGTGTCAATCTATAAAATTAGTTATACCCCATAAGATCACAAAGCTAAGCTGCTGACTTGGGGGGTAATCTTGTGTCATATGCTGCGAGAAATTAACTGTCATTAAGGTTATGTTATTGTTTTTATTTCAAGTATTTTTTAAATATTCTTGCCGTGAAGTTTCTGTAGCAATTTGGTTAAGTTTCGAGGGTGGAGTCGCTAGTACCACACACCTACCCTCCATATTTATCGGGGCTTGGGACCGGCTGGAAATCTAGCGAGCTAATAATCAAGGCAAGGTTGAAGAAGCAGCAAATACAGGACTCCAGGTGAACATAGACAAGACGGAGGTTATGAAAATAACCAACCAACCAACAGCAACAACAACAGCAACAGCAGCAACCTCCAGCGCCAATCACAATCAACGAGAGGGATTTGAAAGAGACTAATTCATTCACTTATCTAGCTAGGGAGCATTGTCTCAACTACAGGCAGGTGGAACGGACGAGGATGTCGAATCGAGAATCGGGAAGGCGAGAAACACATTCAACAACCTGAAATCAATCTGGAAATCTTGGTCACTCAGCAACACTCAACAAGAAAACTCGGATTTTCAATACAATAGAAACGTCAAGTCAGTCAGTTCTTTTATACGAATGGATCAGAAACTTGGCGGCGGGTGACAAAGAATATTTCCAACAGCCTGTTGCAGACCTTTATCAACAACAACTGTCTTCGCTCTATACTCAAGATCAGATGGCGGGAAAGAATCACCAACAAGAAACTATGAGAACAAACAAAACAAGAACTAATCGCTCAACAAATATGCAGTAGAAAGTGGAGATGGATAGGACACTCTCTGATGAGGCCGTTGGGTGACATCGCGCGTCAGGCCATCGCTCGAGTGGAACCCGAAAGGGAAGCGGCGAGTGGGACGTCCAAGGGTGACATGGAGGAGATCGTGTGAAGAAGAGCTGAAACAGTCTGGACTAACATGGATACAGGTGGAAAGTACAGCAGAAGACAGAAACAAGTGGAGATGTTCAGTTGAAGCCCTATGTTTGACTAGGAACCCAAGGGAACAATAATAATTATAATAATAAGGTTATGCTAGTTATGTGATATGTTTTTTTAAAAGATAACTGTTTAACTGTGTTAGGATAAAGGTGGTGGGTATAAGCAGAGAATTCACACTGTAGGGTGTATTTTTTTTTAATTTATAGTATAACTCCCATTTTTATAATTTTTGTTATTTCTTAATTTGTGGAATATTCTATATGCATTCATGCTTGGGTGAAGAAGGCGAATACTGTTTGCTGACTTGCGATAAGTTATGTATGTCTGTCTGTCTGTCTGTCTATCTGTTTTCGACATAGAAGTTTACGCTTATGTGCAGCAGTTCAAGTCGCCACACTCCCTCCTTATAGCACACAAAGCAAGAGAAGAAAGTAGAAGAAATGCACATTAGAGACAGTAAACAGAGGAGTGAGACAAAGAAATAGTAACGATGAAGAACAATATAGTTTCATTGGAAATTATAAATCACAAGGAGTGAATGGATCTTCGCCAGCCAGCCATTATTGAGAACGATTTTGAGCCATATCACCAATTGCTTCCAGCCTTCATTGGCTTCTACCGTCCCGAGGATCCCAACCAGTCAGGAAGCCAGTCTACACCTTTCTACGTGGCTGGCTGGCTTAAAATAACTGTTGTGGATTTCATTGACTGGTGAGGTCATGTTTTGGTTTGACCGCCGCTAGCTAACTCTTTCCCAGCCTGACCCTATGTCAGCTAACATTGCCCATTGTCGAGGAAGGAGATTACCAGGAATGCATACGTAACACATGTCCTAACCATCTCAGTCGATGTAATTTCACAGCCTCATTGTCGATTGATTCCCCCTCCTCCTTACCTAGCACTCGACGGATGCCTCACCTCAATATTGCTCACCTTATTATACCACTTCACGCGGGAGATTGAGCAAACGCAGGCACCTATGATCAAAGACAGCTAATCAGCCTTTTCATGTCTCTCACGTCTACTAAGCCAGAGACGGTGTAAACTGGCGGGCGTATGAGAAACTAGCCCTCTGTATCCGTACTCAGCTGAGATTTCGTCAGAGATCAACCCGTTGGCACTGACTGATGGTACCGCCGAAATAAGTAAAGCGGTCAACGTGCTCCACCAACCACTTCACTCCTTATTTCTAAACTAGGAGTCAGTGTAGTCCAGCCCAGTCCTGTAACATCATCTTACATTTGACAGCAGGAACGAATCGCCTGATAATTTATGAGATATCACTCAGTGTTATGATTCACTGACTGTTGAGTGCAATGACGTAATCAGTAAAAAACTACTGGCTGTATCACTTCTTCTGAGAGAGGTTTAACTGACATTCATAACTGACAGTCATAAACACATCAAACACCCTGCATTCGTGTGTTTATAATCGGATTAGAAAAACAAAATATATGTGACTCAACAAAAAAGTCTATTTTCAACGAATACCTACTCTCAAGCTAGACAATAGTACAAATTTAATTTTCAAAAGAATTATAATGTAATTTAATTGGTAGATGGCGACTAGCAGTGAAATCTAGTTCAGGATAACGCTCATTTCGTCATATTTAGGACTTTTCAGTTGGCTGGATGTACCTGCATTCCACAGTGAGTCAATGATGATCTTCCCACCACCGAGGCTCAAACCCAGTGCCCATAGTTTCAAATACCAGCAGCGAAAGCGTTATCCACTAGACCACTTGGGCGACGAGAGCCACCTCACCTCTTGTGTGCAACGGGTCATATTAATTATTTAATTCAGTTTTAGATTTTCGCGTCGATTACATGCCCAGACATGGTCGAAGCATCTGCACAAGAAGCCAACAGACATGTCAACCTGAGACCGACGAGCACTTCGGTCCAATCAATCAGTAGATGGGAAAATCTAAAATTCAATTAAATAATTATAATGTAAATTGATTTGGGCAGGCTATTTTTCGTTTTGTAGACGGCTAAATTAAATTTCAAGCACCACTAACTACCAATCGGTGAACGACCTCGAATGGTCCAGTAAGGTTTATGCACCTGAGTTCAAAGTTGTATAGCGCTTGATTCGTATCAGCAAATGCGTGATCTAACGAACTTACGCATGCAGTTCGAGGAGGATAGTGTTTTGCAGTATTGCCTGCATTTCGCGTTGCTTACGAAGGACCTCTCTCAACTTCATCGACTTTGAAAAGGCCTTTGACAGCGTCGATCCAGAGGTGATTTGGAAACTACTTCGCTACTACGGGGTGCCACCGACAATTATACATCTCATCCAACAGTTAGTTGTACGACAATTCTGCATGCCAACTAATCCACAACAGGAAACTTACGGAATCCTTCAAAGAAGTGAAGATGGGAGTAAGACAAGCTGGCTGGCTGCCTACTATCGCCAATGATTTTCCTGATTGCAGTAGACTGGATAATGCGACAAACAGCGGGCCAGGCAGCGAGGAAACAGGCATAAAATGGACTCACACAAAAAGAGACTTGGAGGATCTGGACTTCACCGATGTGATATATATGTCTGGTTTTCCAAAAACTGGAAGATATGCAAGTGAATAACAAGTTGGCAGAAGAAGCATCCACAGAAGATAGGACTTCTTTCAGGTGAACATAGAGAAAACAGGGTTGGTGATGAAGATTCCTGGGCAACTCCAACAGCAACAACAACAACAGACGACAACCAGCATAAACGGAAGGAACCTGAAAGAAACAATCTCTTTTACCTACCTGGGAAGCATCATTTCAACTACAGAAGGAACTGACGAGGATATCAAAGCAGCGAGGATCGGGAAAGCAAGACAAGCTTTAATTACTCTCAAGTCTTTGTGGAGGTCAACAGCCCTACTCAGCATCAAAAATAAGATCCGGATTTTCAACTCCAGTGTGAAGTTAGTCAGTGCCACTTACTATACGCATCAGAGACTTGGGCAGTGCGTCATGAAGAGCATCTCAAACAAACTACAGACCATCATCAACAGGTAGTTGTCTTCGCTCAATACTCAAGATCAGATGGCCAGAAAAGATCAGCAACAGGGATCTTTGGGAGCGAACCAACCAGGAACCGATCGTGAAACAAATAAGCAGGAAGAAATGGAGGTGGATTGGCCATACGCTTAGGAAACCATCAAGTGACATCACTAGACAAGCCCTCGAGTGGAACCCGAAAGGGAAGCGGCGAGTTGGTCGTCAGCGTGAGGGTGACATGTGGGAGGAGGTGATATGAAGAGGAGATGAAAACGTGTGGACAGACTTGGAGCCAGGTGAAGACTCTAGCAGAGAACCGAACGCAATGGAGACGCACGGCTGAAGCCCTATGTTCCTGTAGGAATTAAAGGATACAATAATAAACAATAATAATTGGAAGGAGAGGATTTGTTCGTGTGGTGGCGTCATGAGTTTAAAAAAGCTTAAGCAGGTCAATTGATGGATATGTCCATCGTTGTGCATATTGTTTGAGAAGAGTTAGCATTAAGGAAGGTAAGCTGATAATTTTAATATTTCGTAGGAACATTTTTTGCTACGTCGCATCTCCCTCCTTAACGCAGATTTTGTATGTTTGTAACTACTGGGTTTTAAAACAGCCTGTGAGGGCTATAAATGGATCACAAAAGGATCTCATTTATAGTCGTTTAGATGAATATATATGTACAGAACATGTCGTGTGACTTTTCTGTTGACACTCGAATGTTATACTGGGATATGTTGTAAGTAATACTGTTGTACACTGTGTGATATATCTAGTAAACAAACTAATATGGAATTACTTACTACCACAATGTCAAAGTTTTACACATATATTCGTAAAGTAGTAGTGTTTAACAATAGAAACTGGATTGCTTACTTCATCTTACTTCAAACTTATTATTATTAACGGCATTCTGTCAGAAATCAGCCAGTGGTCCAAGGAAAACGGTCTTACCCTAAACCCCTCCAAATGCCAAACAGTCAATTTCACCTTTAGGCATAAATCCGACCTAAACAAACTGGTTAGCATTCACGAGGTGTGCAACATACATGGCACTGAAATAGAGAACAAGTCGGAAATTAAATATCTAGACGTCATTCTATTTGCTGATGTTTCCTGGTCGTCTCATATCTTGGCGATTTCTAAGAAAATATTCTATCTCACCTTCTACATCAAGAAGTTAAGACATTCTGGAATAAACCAACCCAACCCTTACTCCTACAATTCGTTAATTCTAGCATTCTGCCTATTATTCTCTATTGTTCCCCGGGCTTAGTTTTTCCCGGGCTATTGAAGAAAGACTATATAACATATTACGCAGGACGTTAAAGGTTGTCAGCAGGGTAAGCAACGTGCCACTTAACCAGCTTGTTAATATTCTGGTCGACAGGCAGGCACATGGACTCATGTGAAAAATGAAGCCCGAATCCATTCTGTCTAACCCACACCACCCTCTTCACTCACAACTGTCCCCCTGCATCTCATCAGGCAGGAGCAGAAGCTTATATAGAAAACAATGTGTGCTCTCACTAGCAAGTACAAAAACTCAACCATACCCTACTTAGCTCGTGTTCTGTGTGATAAAGAAAGCATTAGGCGTGACACCTATAATTCATTAAAAGGTCAGTAGAACAATTTGATCTCGTCTTTCCAACTCATATCATTTATAGGTACAACATTTTCTTTCTTTCTTTTCCTTTACTCTCTCTTTTTTTCCGTTATGTGCTGCTTTGTTTCTTTCACTTGCTTACGCCAGTAAATATGACAGCACCTACTTTTCTAACACCTTCACAAACACTGTTCAGCTTTACCTTTGCTACTGACATGCCAATATGTTGTTGTCATAATGAACTGAGATTTCCTTAATCTATGTAGAATTCTATTTATTGATAATGTACTAAGTGGATGCAATACTGTAGTAAAAAATGCTGAGAATTCCATTCTGTATCACATGTACCGTTTTGGAATAAAGCATATTATTATTATTATTAACAATGCCTAAATTTAATTGAATTTAAGATTTTCTCGTCGACTGATTGGACCGAACTGCTCTTCGGTCTCAGGTTGACATGTCTGTTGGCTTCTTGTGCAGATGCTTCGACGATGTTTGAGCACGTAATTAGAATTTAATTGCTGGATGGTGACTAGCAGTTGAATCCAGGATGCGCATGCCGACATGTCAACCTGAGACCGAGCACTTCGGCCCAATCAATCAATCGACGGACGGGAAAGTCTAAAATTCAATTACATAATTAACATGACCCGTTGTACAAGAGGTGGGGTGGCTGTCGTGGCCCAAGTGGTCTAGTGGATAACGCTTGTGCTGCTGGTTTTTGAAACTATGGCCACTGGGTTTGAGCCTCTGTGGTGGGAACATCATCACTGACTCACTGTGAAATGCAGGTACATCCTCCAGACAACTGACGAGTCCCAAATAGGACGAAATGCGTGTTATCGTGAACTGGATTCCACTGCTAGTCAGTATCCACCAATTAAATGCACAAAAATTTCACTGACTTTTAATATATTCTCAGTTAAGATCAAACTTCGCTTTGGTAGATTTCTTTCTTTCCCAGAATTACTTCTTTTTCTTTTTCACTTCACACTGTGTTGTAGTTAAAATCACCCAGGACTTCAGAAGAAGAAGACGAAGACGAAGAATGTCCAATGAAAAACTCTCCAGAATTGATTCCATCGATGATTCAGACAAGGTGCGTCAAGCAATACACGACACAGTGCAGAGTGAAAGTCGACGAACATCATTCAACGCCGCCACGACGCATTCTAGAAGACAGAGTCGGTTTAGTTTCGCCTCACGTAAATCGATATTCGGAGGACATGGTTCATTATCTGGGATGTTACGTGGTGGTGTTGGAGGGAATAAGGCAATAAAATATGAGAATACGTATCAATTGAAGCCTAAACCAAGTGAAAGCGTGAAGCAGAAGCAGGTAGGTAGGCCTGTCATCCAGATACTTTTAGTGTACGTACACACAGACTATTTTCCATAATGTAACTTGTTTTGTATTTTTTCTATGTGAATATACACCACACTCACATGGCAAAGCTGGATTATATAATATTGCCCGAAAAAAAAAATTTACTGTTCATAATATAAAGCAAGTGAAAAGCAGCAACAAGTTGGCAGAAGAAGCATTCAGAGAAGATAGGACTTCAATTCAGGTGAACATAGAGAAAACGGAGGTAGGTGATGAAGATTCCTGACCAACACCAACAGCAACAACGACAACAACAGACAACAGTCAGCCAGCATAAATGGAAGGAACCTGAAAGAAATAACCTCCTTCACCTACCTACCACCTACCTGGGAAGCATCGTTTCAACTACAGGCCGAGGATCGGGAAAGCAAGACAAGCTTTCATTACTCTCAAGTCTGTGTGGAGGTCAACACTCAGCACTAATCAGCATGAAAATGAAAGTAAGATCTGGATTTTCAACTCCAATGTGAAGTCAGTCAGTGCTACTCACTATACGGATGGATCAGAGACTTGGCCAGTGCGTCATGAAGAGCACCTCAAACAAACTACAGACCTTCATCAACAGCTAGTTGTCTTCGCTCAATACCACTCAAGATCAGATGGCCGGTCGGCTAGAAAAGATCAGCAACATGGAGGGATCTCTGGCAGTGAGCGAATCAACACAGCAGGAACCGATTGTGCAACAAATAATTATAATAATAATAGCTTTATTCCAAACAGTATTTGTGGTACAGGTATGGCATTTTCAGCGTGTATTACAATATTGCATCTAATTTATTACCTCATAAATTTTATAAGATTTTAAAAATAAAAAGCAACAACAACAAAAAGAAAAATAAAAGAAATAAAAAAGAACAGCATTGCATTCACATTTTAAACAATGCACCACAGGATATGAAATATAAAATTAGTGTGTAATAGAATATGTGAGCAACAATATAATAGTAACAAAGAAAGAAGAACAAAAGCTACTGGGAACAATTCGTTAGAGTGCTGCAGTAAGGTGATCGTGTCATACCTAACGGATTTCTCATCACATAACAGCTGTGCCAGATAAGGTATTGTGGAGTTTTTATACTTGGTAGTCCTGGCATATAGCCTCCTAAAGCTGCCTCTAGGTCTACCAGATGAAATGCAAGGAGAGAGCTGCGTATAGAGAGGATGCTCGGGGTCTGACAATATAGCATTCGCTAGTTTCTTACATGACATTATATGTCTATCCACAATGGTGTTAACCAGTTGGTTTAACGAAATCCCACTTGCCCTGCTAACGGCTTTTAGTGCCCTTCTCAGCAATGCAAAGTCTGTCTTAAGTAGTCAAGGAAAGATTAATGGGGGATGGTTAGAATACAAGAGTTGACAAACTGAGAAAGCAAAGACTGCTTTATACCAGACTGCCTTAACTTCCTAACGTAGAACGTTAAGCGAAACATCTTTCTAGTAACTAGCAAGATGTGAGAGGACCAGGAAAGATTGGAGGAAATGCTAAGTCCAAGGTACTTGACACTAGATGCAAGCAGGAAGAAATGGAGGTGGATTGGATTGTGGCCATACTCTGAGAAAACAAACCATCAAGTGAGTGACATCACTAGACAAGCCATAGCTCGACTGGAACCCGAAAGGGAAGCGGCGAATTAGTTGGTCGTCAGTGCGAGGTATATTATATATTAAGTATATATTAAGTAGATGTAACTACAGAACTTCTTTAAAACTTCATCTTTATGCTTCCAAGTGTTACTGAAGAGATTTGATCGGTCTCCAGTTTTGATTACTGTTTAATATCAGTTCGAGAAGTGTTGCAAAAACAGCCAGCCCGCTTCAATACTCCCTGGTCTACAGGCGTTCTCCAAATGAAGATATTACTCCATCACCGAATTTGATTTTTATGATATTTTATTTGTCTAATATCCTGTAATGACTGTAATAAGGTCAAACATGCACAGGCCAAACAAAGTAGTAGGACAGGGTCAATTTTGATTAGTCGAACACAGAATACTTTAAGGAGAACCTAGATTGCACTAGATGCAAAGTCATCCGTTCTGTTTGTTGAGGAAATGTCTATTTGTATACCTATAAAACTTGGGCACTGTGGTGGCAGTAATTAATTCCATATTAGTTTGTTCATTAGATGTATCACACAGTCAGTGAAACAGTATAAATATTTACTGGATGACAAAGTTGTTTCGAACACAATTCATCATTATTGCTGTTCATAATCATACACATCACCAATTGTAATCACACGACTTTGAAACTTGAGTTTTATAGTTTTCTTTGTTCTCTCCTATTTGTCATCATTAGGGTAGTAGAATATTCCAGATATCCAGCTGGACAGGTGTTGAATCATTCCTGTTACACGTATTCTCTCCCAGTTGATTCGATAAACAAAGCTTCTGTTATCAATCTCTCCCTCCCTCAGCCCTGCTGTGACATTAGATTTTAAAACTGTCATCCTATCCCATCCTATTGTATGGTTGTATGTAACTGCATGTAGTGAGTGGTATAGCTGAACTATTCTCTAGATTCCTTATCTTATTTGGGTCAACCAATCTATCGTTGGACAAATTATCACACAGTTCTTTTATTTGAATAAGGCCTTTAGAAGAAGACAAACTTCGCCGCGAGATGATATCGTCATTTCGTAGTTTCTTTACAACCGCTTTACACAACTAACATGGTCGGTTCACAATAATAAAACAAAATAAAGTTCACATGGCAATTACTCAGTTATATGAAAAACAAAAGTGCATACTAATGACCAATCATCACATTTAAATAGGTCAACTAGTCAGTAAATGGTAGGCGAAGACTGAAGTCTATTGTTTTCACTGTACACACACGGTTGAGGCTGTATGTGATTAATCCTCCAAAGAGTGCTTCCATCATTCATTCAATAACCAACCTTGAATTAGAGTTATGTGATGAAATAATTGTGCAACAGTCATTAATTAATATTGATTGATTTTGTGACCTGACATTATTAAGTGTTTTGCAATGGGTGATGACGCAGGTGGATTTCTATTCAGATTAATGAATGCATTGGTGGGATTTTCTATATGTTTTAGTAGCCATTTTGGAACATGTTCTTTTCGATGACATTGGGACATTCTACTGGTTCTACCTGTATAGGTGTGTGTCACCGGAACAACTGCAGGTGAACTTGTAGATACAATTTGAAGTAGAGTTCACAGAATTCGGTCCTTTAATCGTAGGTAGGTACAGGGATCGAAAATGTTCGGCATGTAAGAAAAAGAGATGCGACGGCGTAGAGTGTGCGTTTGATGGCTGACCAAAGTGTCTTTGAGCTAGCTGTCACAACTGCATAATCTGGTCACCCTTGAATGGTAGGTTAATAAAGACAGATAGCTTTCTTTGGTACAGAAGCTGTCTTTTCTGGATGTGGTCTTTCCTTACTGTGACAAGTGATGAAGTTTTCTGGATTACCATTAGCTAATAAAACTGAATGTATATGTCGAAACTCCTCCATCAATGGGCCACTCGTGCACATTTTGCACGCCCTTGAGAACAAACATTTCACACTAGGGGGACGTTTATACTGGATAGGAACAAAACTGATGAAATGAAGATATTGTCCACTCCATGTCTGTTTACGAAAAAAAATAGATCGCTGAATCGTTCCATCATCTCTCTCTCCTCGTCATTGTAATATCTAGGAAACCGAGTTTGTTATTCAATTCGAGTTCGCCTGGTCATGTTAGTTGTGTTAAGTAAGCGGTTGTAAAGAAACTACGAAATGACGATATCATCTCGCGGCGAAATTTGTCTTCTAAATAAATGCCTTATTCAAAGTTAATTAGTTGGTAAACCCAGAGAGAGAGACATCCAAGTCTGCTGTCGCATGCTAATTAGTTCACACTAAAGATTGAAAAAAGAAGATTGACAGTTGCACCTAATGATAACACGTTAACGAACAGACCTGATGTCTGTTAGTCGGGATCTTTCATTTCAGTATCAGGTATTATAGTGTTTAGCGTGTCTCTTCTTGATACACACCCACCCACCCAATGTAACCACAGAGGGAAAAGTAAACCCCCTTCCTACTGAATAACCTATGTGATTTTCAAAAATCTTTCCATATTAGTTTGTTTATTAGATATATCACACAGTGAAACAGTATTATTTACTGGATGACGTTTCGAACAAAATTTATTGTTCATAATCATATCATCAATTATAATCACACGACTTTGAAACTTGAGTTTTATAGTTTTCTTTGGCCTCTCCTATTTGTCATGGTCGTTGGGGTAGTAGAATATTCCAGGTATCTGGCTGGACAAGTGTTGAATCATTCCTATTACACGTATTCTCCCTCAGTTGATTCGATAAACAAAGCTTCCGTTGTTATCAATCTCTCCCTCCATCCAACCTGTTACATTAGATTTTAAAACTGTCATCCTATCCCATCCAGCCTATTGTATGGTTGTGTGTAACTGCATGTAGTGCTCGGTATAGCTGAACTATCCACTAGATTGCAATGTGAAAAGGAAAGAAGATGTGAAGTAAAACAAGCTAGTGTGTTTACAGGAAACCACACATTCAAATAGATATTCGACTTCCGATCATCCCATCCTATGTCAGTAAAAATAGGATTGGTGAAATGTTTAAGTGAAAACAGAGCACAAAAACTAAGTAGTATCAAGGAAAATCTAAGACAGGAAATGAGACATAAAAGGGAAGCCTTGAAACTTAATAATTACCCGGATAAATTAATCAGGAAATATGTAAGGAAATGTAAAAATAAATAATGATAGTAGTGATAGTGATAATAATTATAATAATAATAATGACGACACCAACAATAAGGAGTCTAAATCATCAGTGGTAATTCTATACAAGGAAGGAACCTCGGAAACCACCCACATTACGCAGAATTCTTAACAATGCTGGCAGACAGGAATAAAAGTGACTGGAATTCAAACCAACCACAAACTCAATTACAATCAAGCTTTGTCGGTTAAAGGATCAATCTTGTGAGGAGCCTTTAAAACAAAACAATTTAGTTTATCTAATACCCTGTCTGCCGGAATGATTGTCAGGTCAAATACATAGGTCAAACTAGTAGAACAGGGTCAGTGGTTCAGACTAGCCGAGCAATGAAACCTAGCCGCGAAATCTATATTGGTTGACCCGAATAAGATAAGAAATCTAGAGAATAGTTCAGCTATAGCACTCACTACATGCAGTTACACACAACCATACAATAGGCTATGGGATAGGATGACAGTTTTAAAATCTAATGTCACAGGGTGAATAGAGGGAGGGAGAGATTGATAACAACGGAAGCTTTGTTTATCGAATCAACTGAGAGAGAATACGTGTAATAGGAATGATTCAACACCTGTCCAGCCAGATATCTGGAAAATTCTACCACCTCAATGACGACGACAAATAGGAGAGAACAAAGAAAACTATAAAACTCAAGTTTCGAAGTCGTGTGATTATAATTGGTGATGTGTATGATTATGAACAGCAATAATGATGAATTGTGTTCGAAACAACTTTGTCATCCAGTAAATACTAATACTGTTTCACTCACTGACTGACTGTGTGTGATACATCCATCTAATAAACAAACTAATATGGAATTACTTACTACCACCACACAGTGCCCAAGCTTTACACATATATTAAAAAATCTTTGTATACTATTTTTATTTAAGAGAAGGAATTAATCCATCATGTTCTGTATTTGTTAAGCTGGTGTATTTTCTTCCATTCATTGCGTTTCGGACAGAACAAGAGGTCTTCAGACTTTAAAGTTTCATTAGCGATAGGCTGATTTTAATGCGTCTGGATTGCTTGCCTGACGCCGAACCTTCTCCCTTTTTCCTGGTGTCTTGTAGACTAGATAAAAGTTTAGCAGTGCTTGACACAGTCGGCAACCGAAAGTGGATTATCCGTGTGGCTGGCTGGTAGGCATTCTACCCCAACAAAACTATCGACTGATATGCTTTTTAGGAAAGCGAAAACATAACGCTTACAGAAGTATTGTAACGACAGAAGACAAAAGCCAGGCAAACAGATTGTTTATTTAGGAAATCAATACATATTTATCGATTTTCATGTACATAATTATTATCGATTATTGTTAGCAGACAAACACAGTCTTCTGATTGGTGGATGTTTCTCTTTGTGACTGTTTCTTGAAGGTCAGATCATCTATCTATCTATCTGCTAATTGTATCCGCCTACGCGGAGAAAGTGTGCTGTGATTGGTTGTTGAGTCAGTCAGTCACAGTCAGGCGTAGAATATGCGTTTTATAATTTCTATTACTTACTCATAGTGTCAGTATGATTAAAATTTTATTATATCAACTGGTGTTTTTTTTTTTTTTTTGACTTTTTTAATAGCTGGAAAATTTAATTCGCAGCACATTGAATAGCACACTGAAAGACGTTGTCTATGAACCACAACAAGCACGTACTCTCTCCATGAATCTAGCTAATATGATAAGAAAGAATGCACGTGAAATGAATACACCGTCAAGGTATAAATTTGTTGTGCAAGTTCATATTGGATCACCAGAACATGCCAGTGTATTTATTAGTAGTCAAGCTGTGTGGAATGTTGAAATGGGTGATACATACGCCTCGGCTACATTCTCTAATTCTAAAGTATACGCTGTTGGTATTATCTATGCTGTGTATTTTGAATAATATATATAATAAAATAAAATAAAAAATATAATCAATTAGTGACTGTCAAAATTGATTGATTGATTGCCTTATTATGTAATATTATGCTTATTTCAAAGATATATATAAAGTAAATATGATAGAGAAGATTTGTAGCTCAGGTAGATGATTTTGATGTGGTTGTGTTCTCTCTCCGAGCTAACTGGATAGTAGTTAATTTGCGAAGCTTTCATCATCGCCCTACTAGGCAGGCGACATCTTCCTTCAGCGCATACTTCACTTCAATTTGAATTGTTGAAGTGAGCTTTCAGATTTCTCCACGAGTGAGTTATAATCTTCTCGTCGATGACCACCTTGGACGTGACTCTTCGGTTGCTTTTGTGTGTTTCACACCCACTGTAGGCGGCTACTTGTATTGGAACTGATTGTTTCTTTGACTTGAACTTTGACCCTTTGTGTGTTGTGTGAGGTTTCTTTCTTATCGGTTGATAAATTTTGTCTATCTCGATGTGTCTATTGATTGATGATTCACTGGAATACCAGGTAGGCTTCTAAAAATTCTCTGACTAGCATTCTTGTTGTTTCCTCTGTCTAATATTTGAACGTTGGTTGTCCCAGTCGAATTGATGTCCGTGGTTTTCTGTATGTAGTGATATGAGCGAAGGAGTGGATGTAATGTCTTTTGACGGGTAGCATATGTTCGTGGATACGAAGACGAAGAGGAGGGACGTCCACTTTGGCCAATGTAGTGTTTTTCGCAGTTGTTACAATTTATTTTGTAGATGATGTTGGTTTCATCTTCTTTCGTTGTTGAGCATTTTGGTTGACATAGGGCTGGCTGAGTGAAGTGATTTTGTTGGTTTGTGTGCGACGTCAATTCCTAAAGATTTGAAGAGTCTTGCAGTGATTTCTGAGATATTCTTTCTTTGTACTTTCCTCGAGTGCTTTTGGTTTGATAGTTTGGCGGCTTGGGGGTATTTGTCTTTTGATGAAATTCCGTGAATATCCATTCTTTCGCAAGACGTCCATGCGAAATCTTTCTTCAATTTTCCTTAAGGTGGGAGTGCTGCAATGAGTCCTGACTGGCTGACCCTCTTGAATAGTGTTTGTATGCAATTCCTTTTGTGTGTTATTGGATTGTTGCTGTTGTAATTCAGGATTTGATCTGTGTGAGTTGATTTTCTATAAACTTGAGTTTCTAATTCCCCTGTGGTTGTTCGCTTGAGTAAGACGTCCAAAAATGGGATTTTGTTCTCGGATTCCTCTTCTCTTGTGAATTTGATGTCGTTGAAGACGTTGTTTATTAAGTTGTGAGTTTTATCTAACTCGTTTCTTTTGATTATTACAAATGTGTCGTATCCAAACTTTGGGTGTAGCCATGATAGAAAGTAATTTTTGCGACACTATTGCACTAAGCCGCATCATTCTGGAGAGAGTCAAACATGCCAAACTGGATGAAAAACTTCGACTTGACACAGGCTTGATTCAGGAGAAACAAGTCATGTATTGATCAAATCGCCACACTACAGATCACCAGTGAACAGAGCTTGGAATGGCAGTCACCTCTCTCATCATCTCAACTGCATCGATTTTGAAATAGCCTTCAACAGAGCAGCGACAAGAAAGGCTGGCAGCCTACTACCACCAATGACTTTCCTGATTGCAGTAGACTGGATAATGCGACAGACAGCGGGCCAGGCAGCGAGAAAACAGGCATAAAAATAGACTCACACGAAGAAACTTGGAGTATCTGGACTTCACCGATGATGTATGTCTGATTTCACACGAACTGTAAGATATGCAAGTGAAAAGCGACAAGTTGGCACAAGAAGAATCCAGAGAAGATGAGACCTTTTCCGGGTAAAAATAGAGAAAACAGATGTGTGGATGAAGATTCCTGGTCAACACCAACAGCAATAACAACAGACAACAGACAATAATCAGCCAGCATAAATGGGAGGAATGTGAAAGAAACAACCTCCTTCACCTACCTACCTACCTGGGAAGCATCGTCTATGTGGAGGTCAACAGCACTGCTGAGCATGAGAATGAAAATGAGATCCGGATTTTCAACTCCAATGTGAAGTCAGTCAGTGCTACTCACTTCACGGATCAGAGACTTGGCCAGCGCCTCATAAAGAGCATCTCAAACAAACTACACACCTTCATCAACAGCTAGTTGTCTTCGCTCAATACAACTCAAGATCAGATGGCCGGCCGGCCAGAAAAGATCAGCAACAGAGATCTCTGGCAATGAGCGAACTAACACAGCAGGAACCGATTAGGAAACAAATAGGCAGGAAGAAGTGGAGGTGGATTGGCCATACTCTGAGGAAACAAACCGTCAAGTGACATCACTAGACAAGCCACTGCTCGAGTGGAACCCGAATTGGGAGGCAGCGAGTTGGTCGTCAGTGCAAGGGTGGGTGACTTTGAGGAGGTCATGTGAAGAGGAGATGAAAGCGTGTGAGCAGACTTGGAGCCAGGTGAAGACTCTAGTAGAGAACCGAACGCAATGGAGACGTGAGCGGCTGAAGCCCTATGTTCTTCTAGGAATTAAAGAAAGCAATAATAAATAATAATATGTTGTTTGCAATGAAATGGTCAAGCACAATAGGGAAGTATATATACCTTCTTTTTACAAAAGTACGTTCTGCTAGCATTTCGACGATGTTAATGCGGTCTCAACAAATTTGCTTCTGATAAAACGCCGACTAGGCACATGGTCCGGGTTTCGATTCCCGGACTTCGCACACATGATATCAATGCTGGGGCCGGCTAAATTTCGTCTACTGATATCACCGATATTCAAATGTGTTTGTACGACAACAGAACTCACAATAGAAAAGCAAAAAGAATGAAATCTCATTTATTCTTTTAAATTATCCTCCTCCTGATGGGAAGGCTGGTTGGAACGCTTAAACGAAGTATGCACGGAAGGCGAATATCAGCATGTAAATACACTCCCCTATTTCAGCACCATAATAAGTCTTCGATACAAGAGGAAACTCGTAAAGTGCTTATATTATACCAAACAACAGTAATTTTAATGTAGAAGTGCCCATTTTTAGCAGAAAGGGGGTTTTATTGAAATCATATAACTTTTATGAAGGTTAATCATTTAGATTCAGATTCAGATCATAAGGATAGAAGGCTCTTGTTGCCTATGTTAATCCTCGCGATAAATACATCTCTGCAGAGATCCAGTTTTTCTTTGTAAGCGTTCACCGATGGAGCTGTTACTACACTGAATCAGGTAAGGAGTTCCAATTGTTGACCACTCTGTGAGAGAATCTAAACTCCACACGTATTTTATTTGACCTCGGTTTGATTACCTTCTTGTGGTGACCCCATAAATATATCCTAGAAGAAGAGAAAAGGATTTGAAAGGTCAATCCCTAAATCACCCTTGAATATACGGTAAGCCAAAATTAAGTCGCCTCTAATCCTCGTTCGGTATGATAACGGGAAGAGATTTAAATGCTCCATCCTCTTGTCATAAGGAAGGTGTGAGATACCACTAACTAATTTCGTTCCTACCCTCTGTACTCTTTTCAGGGTATATGCCTCCTTTTTGAAGCATGAACTCACCGCTTGTATGCAGTACTCTAGATGAGGTCTGACATATGTTGCATAGAGTGCTTGGAACATACCCTCGTCCAATCGTTTGAAAGCCCTTCGAAGTGTCCATAGCATTCGAAGGGCCTCAGCTGCGGTTCGATTACAGTTTGCCGTTGTTTTTGAGTCATGGCTAACAATAATTCCTAAGTCCTTTTGTTCCCTAACATCTGGCAGTTCTGTGTCCCCTAGGGAGTACAACGTTTAAGACTTCTGACCCAAGTGCATTACCGTGCTTTTCCTAGAATTAATTTCCAAACTCTACAGGTTCAACCACTCAGCTAATTTATCTAGATCAGTTTGTAAGGCCGACCTATCCTCGTTATTATTTCCAGATTTCCAGATCTTAATGTCGTCCACAAATAATAATGAATTATGGCATTCTAATTCCTAATTGTAATTTTTTGTTTATTTGACCCTTAACCGGAAATTATTCTGGAACTTTCCCATCCATTTGATATAAATACACGAATGTACAGCCTAGATGATGACTTCGTCGAAAAGAAAATTTTCTTCGCTGCAATTGTCTTTTTAATAATGAAGATGATGTACAAATTCCTGGTAGTTCATTAACATATGATAGGAATAGCAAGCGGCTTAATGCAGTTGCCTGGGGCACTCCACTGGATACCACTATCCATCCTAATAGTACACCATTAACTCTAACCTTCTGCCTTCTATCCATTAGGTAATCTCTAAACCGCTCAAATAGGCATTGGTCTAGTGCGAAACCTTTAAGTTTACTAAGGAGACCTAAGTGAGATACTTTATTGAATGCCTTACTTAGATAGATAAAAACCACGTCCAAAAGAAAGTTTCTATCTCTGGCCTAAACCCAGTCTTCCCTAGCCAATGGTAGGTTTGTCAGACAAGATCATCCTGGTCGGTATCCACGCTGTTCCACAGCCAGCAAGCCGTGTTTTTCCATATGAACAAAGAGCTGATCCCTTACAATAGTTTCCAATACTTTTGCTGTAATGCATGTCAGACTTACCGGCCGGTAGTTAGATATACCAATTGCCTGCCCCCCTCATTGAAAATAGGGCTTAAAATGGCATCCTTCCAGTCCCTGGATAGCTTAGTCTGGGTCAGAGACATTTGGAAAATCTCCTTAAGTGCAATATATATAGCATCCGCCAAGGAAATTAACTATTTAGAGTAAAGTCGATTGGGCCCAGGTGATTTACCTGGCTTCAGTTTAGACAGTAGTTTGAGGACTTTCGTGTATATTATTATAATATTATTGTTCCTTTTGGTTCCTAGCGGAACATAGGGCTCCAACTACACGTCTCCACTTGCTTCTCTCTTCTGCTGTACTTTTCACCTTCATCCATGTTAGTCCATACTGCTTCAATTCCTCTTCATACGATCTCCTCCATGTCACGCTTGGACGTCCCACTACTCGCCGATTCCCTTTCAGGTTCCACTCGAGCGATGGTCTGACACGCGATGTCACCCAGTGGCCTCCTCAGCGAGTGTCCAATCCATCCCCACTTTCTCCCGTATATTTGTTGGGTGACTGGTTCTTGTTTCGTTTGTTTGTTCCCATAGTTTCTTGTTGGTGCTTCTTGTTCTTTCCGGCCATCTGATCTTCAGTAGTATAGAGAGAACACGGTTGTTGTTGATAAAGGTCTGCAACCTATTGGAAATATTCTTTGTGACCCGCCGACAAGTTTCTCATCCGTATAGAAGAACTGACTGACTGGACGTTTGTATTGTATTGAAAATCCGAATTTTGTTGTTGAGTGTTGCTGAGTGACGAAGATTTCCAGATTGGTTGTTTCAGGTTGATGAATGTGTTTCTCGCCTTCCCGATTCTCGATTTGACATCCTCGTCCGTTCCTCCTGTAGTTGAGACAATTCTCCCTAGATAAGTGAATGACGTAACCTCTTTCAAATCCCTCCCGTTGATGGTGATTGGCGCTGGATGTTGCTGCTGTTGTTCTTCTTGTTGGTTGGTTATTTTCATAACCTCCGTCTTGTCTATGTTCACCTGGAGTCCTGTCTTTGCTGCTTCTTCGACCAGTTCGTTGGTTTTCGCATTTTAGTCTTCGATTTTTGTGATATCTAACATAAATCATCCGCGAGATCCAGTTCTTCTAGATTCTTCACGTCGGTCCAGGATATCGCTGTCTTCTCGTTTCCCACTGTCTGACGCATTATCCAGTCCACCACAATTAGGAATATCATTGGTGATAATAAGCACCCTTGTCTGACTCCTGTGTTTACTCCAAACACCTCACTGAGTTTTCCGTTGTGGACCTTCGTGTGCTCTACTATAATTAAGGCCATCTGAGTGGCGATGGTAGTGACCTCGCCATTTCCTTGGGTGGTACGAGAAGACGTCACAGAAGTATTCAGATAGGTTTTCAGCCTTTCCTTCGTCTGACTCAGCCGCTTATCCACTAATGCTTATGAGTGACGGCTAACCACTGCTAGTTTTAGTCCTACATTCAATATACGAGTACAGTCTTTTTGGGTAATGAACACTGTCAGAGGTTGTATCACGCGCGTCCCTAATTCCAAAAGTCTTCACTTCCTGGCGTGAAACACAGAAGCTATTTGATTGTTCCAGCCTCTTTTGCACCCGTCAGTTCAGCGAATTCCTGAGGATTCTGTATTACAAAGGATGGTATAAGGGGGTCCAAGTTCATTGGCGAATTCAATCAAACTGAATATCAGTTACGACCAGGTGCTAAATAAAGAACAGTGTTCTATTCTCACAGCAGTTACAAATTTTGCACGATAATTATATACTACTTAGTGATTAATATGAGTAGCTGAAACTATTTAAACGAATTATTAGTCGCACATATACATCTGTACATCGATGCGAATTCAAATGTGAAGAACTTTGAAATAAGAATAAAACTTGTGCACTGTGGTTGTGGTAGAGTACATAATTCCATGATGGGTAAAATTTACTTTGATAAACTGTCACACAGCGTGTTATACAGTAATTTCATGCATTTATTCCCCTTAATGAATAATGAATTTGAACAAAGCAAGAACTACAGTGGTTTTTGCAGAATAAAGTGAGTGGTACTCTCATTGCTTATTTCGTTGCCTTCTTGTCAGCTCAGCTACTTACACGCCAAAATCATTATTAAATATATTTACAGAAACAATTTTGATATACTTGCACAGAGTTCATTTTGAACAAAAATCAATCAATCGATCAATATATACATACAGCAATAATATGCATATACGCACATATCTATATATATATAATATTAAACACTATTCCGAACAATAATAATCATAAACAATGGAAACTTTCCAGCATTACGCATTCAGATGAAAGAGAGATGAAAATATCTGCGGCAGCAAATACATTGAGAGGACAGAAAGAAAGAAGAAGGGCATATCTACAATTTTCTGAACATGTACCAAAAAGCTGCTTATGTCTACAGCTGGGAACAAATGCTTTAAACAGTGCCATCCACCGCCAGACATCTCCTTGACACGGGTCGGTCATGAGGTGGACGTCGAAAAGTCGTTCAAAATTATCAATAAGCGAAAAAAGAGCTCAATTCTCTTGAAGTTTGCTGAAGCCATTTCCATTTCCAAGCGCCTGAAACCTGATTTGTGCGCTTTCAGAAACAAGCGGTTATCAGTCTTTCTTTGCCCTGCTGTCTAGTAACTGGATATTTTCATCTCATTTTTCAGAATCAAACAACATAACCTACGTAACGTACGTTGATGGTACATTTGTAATAATTAAGAGAAATGTGATTAACAATATATGCCCATAAATTAGTAAACAACATATTTGAAGACATCAAATTCACCACGAGAGAAGAAGAATTAGACCACAACAAAATCCTATTTTTAGATGTCTTAATCAGGAGAAGCAACACAGGAAATTTACAAACACAAGTATATAGAAAATCAACTATACTAGCAATAATCCAATTACTCACTCAGAAAAGAAACTGTGTGCAGACATTGTTCACAAGAGAGTTCAAACACACTGTAGCACTACCCAGCGTTGAAAAGAATGGAAGAAAAATACCTACTAACGGTATTCAAAAAGAATGGTTATCCACAAAATTTCATCAAAAGGTGTTTAAAAGCGAATCACAACACCAACAAGGAACCATCACCACAAGGAAATTCATCCTACCATATATAAGCGAAAATATCTCTGAAATAACAGCTAGAATATTGAAACCGTTTGAAATAGATATTGCACACAAGCCAGCCAGCCAGTCCAATCACTTTATTCGATATTGTGCAAACCGAATGACACATCCAGCAGAGGAAGGAGATGAAATTAATACCATTTACAAAACAAATTGCATGTATGAACTGTAACAGACATTACATCGGTGGTCGAAGTGGGCGTCACCAGGGCGTCGAATCAGAATCCAGGAACACAAATCAGCTGTGAAAAGACATGATATATATATATTCCTGTTTCATATCAATGCATATATACATAATTATGGACATCAGTTTGATAACTGGGATAATGTCGAAATTTTAGACAGAGGAAACACCACCAAAAGTGTAGTCAGGGAATTCCTAGAAGCCTGGTACTCAAACGAATATGCAATTAACACAAACACGTTAATATAGACGAAATATACCAACTAATAAAAAGTAAATCATGTGACGAGAAAGTTTCAAATCCAAGTCAATAAAAAAATGATCAATACATTTGTAAAGATGGTTACCAGGAGACGCAATTCTATCATCACTCATGGAAAAAATTTAAATCAGTTCACTTTATGCTAAAAATTCCGCTGAAGGGGGATGTTGTCCAGCCCCGGCGGGGGGGGGGACGACGAAAGCTCCGCAACTAAACCCCAACCAGCTCCTCAGAGTACACTACTAAGTGCAAAACTACAAGTATTTGAATATTTTGTAAACTGATATATTTCATGGTTACGCAGCTGTAAAAGAAATAAGATAAACGTATTTTCTGCTCAGTGTGTTTTGTGCTCTGTTAATGTCCAGTATAGTGCTTATATGCTTAATAAATCCTTCATATGTATCCCTGCAGATGTTATGATTCCTAACTCTAATAGTGTAAATAACGACTGTTTTTCATGCTTTAAACATGAATGATGTCCTTGTGTCTTCAATCTCTCAAAACTACTCACTCCCTTGGTCCTGATGGAGTTCCTGCTGTTATCCTTAAGAAGTGTGCTGACATCTTATGTTTCCCATTAACCGACATTTGCAACGAATCTTCTTCCAAAAGTATCATTCCTGACTCATGGAAAAATATCAAGGTTGTTCCAGTGCCCAAATCAACAAGTGGACCTACTGTTAAGTTTAGACCGATTGCTATTACCTCACCTTTTTTGAAAGTTATGGAAAGACTTATTTTACTTAATCTTGAACCCTCTTTAAAGCCTTTCAATGACCCCAACCAGTTTGCTTATAAACATAGTAGATGTTCCTTAGATGCCGCTATTGTCTTATATCATAATATAGTCTCTAGTTTAGATAGAGGAGCTAAACACGTTCGGTGTGCCTTCCTTGATTACACATCTGCATTTGACTCTGTTCCTAGGTCTCTCTTGCTAAGTAAGCTTGCTGCAACACAGAGTGAGATCTGGACAAATAAGTGATTGCATTCCTATTTTTCTGATAGAAAGCAGTACACTGTTTACAATGGAAAGTCCTACACTACCTCACTTACTTTAGCTGGTGTTCCTCAAGGTGCTGTTCTTTCTCCTTTTCTGTTTTCTTTTTTCTCACATGACTTGCCCCATTCTGATGTAGCCACTTTTGTCCAGTAGGCTGATGACCTCTTTATTTCTATGCCTGTCAACTCTCAGTCAGACTATTCCATATTAAATAACTTTCGGTGGGAAATTAGTCAGTGGTCCTCTTCAAACGGTCTTAAGCTGAATCCGTCTAAATGTAAGATAGTAAATTTCACTTTCGAACGAAAACGTGACCTACAGCAACTAGCTAGCTCACATGGCCCCACTATCATTGACGGCATAGAGGTTGAAATTACATCTAATGTCAAGTACCTTGGACTGAGTATTTCCTCCGATCTTTCCTGGTCCTCTCACATCTTGCTAGTTACTGGAAAGATGTTTCGCTTAACCTTCTACGTTAGGAAGTTAAGGCAGTCTGGTATAAAGCAGTCTTTGCTTTCTCAATTTGTCAATTCTTGTACTCTACCCATCCCCCTTTGCTGTTCCCCATTAATCTTTCCTGGACTACATAAGAAAGACTTTGTTTTGCTGAGAAAGGCACTAAAAGTTGTTAGTAGGGGAATTGGGATTTCGTTAAACCAACTGGTTAACACCATTGTGGATAGACATATAATGTCATGTAAGAAACTAGCGAATACTACATTGTCAGACCCTGAGCATCCTCTCTATACACAGCTCTCTCCTTGCATTTCATCTGGTAGAACTAGAAGCAACTATAGGAGCAACTATATGCTAGGACTACCAAGTACAAAACTCCACAATACCTTATCTGGCACAGCTGTTATCATGTGATGAGAAATCCGTTAGGTAAGACACGATCAACTTACTGCGGCACTCTTACAAACAAATAGTTCCCATTGGATTTTGTTTTCCTTTCTTTGTTACTGTTATATTGTTGTTCACATCTTCTATTACACACTAATTTTATATATTTCATATCTTGTGGTGCATTGTTTGAAATGTAAACGCAACGCTGGTCTATTTTATTATTTTTTTGGTTGTTGCTTTCTGATTTTAAAATCTTATAAAATTTATGAGGTAATTAGATGCAATGTTGTAATGCACGCTGAAAATTCCACACCTGTACCACAAATACTGTTTGGAATAAAGCTGTTATTATTATTATGCGGTCATAATGATTGAAGAAATATTCCGAAAAACAAGAATAGTGCTGCTTCAAATAACATTGAAACAGTCAGTGGATTAGATGGGTGATACTACTACGGGGTGCCATCGACAATTATGCATCTCATCCAACAGTTAGTTGTACGACAATGCTGCATGCCAAGTAATCCACAACGGGAAACTCACGGAATCCTTCGAAGAAGAGAAGACGGTAGTAGGACAAGCTGGCTGCCTACTATCAACAATGAATTTCCTGATTGCAGTAGACTGTATAATGCGACAGACAGCGGCAAGCAGCGAGGAAACAGGCATAAAATGGACCCACACGAAAAAAGACTTGGAGGATCTGGACTTCGCCGATGTGATATATATGTCTGATTTCCCACAAACTGGAAGATATGCAAGTGAAAAGCTGCAACAAGTTGGCAGAAGAAGCATCCAGAGAAGATAGGACTTCCTTCAGGTGAACATAGAGAAAACAGATGTGGTGATGAAGATTCCTGGGCAACACCACCAACAAAATACAATCAGCATAAATGGGAGGAACCTGAAAGCAACAACCTCTTTTACCTACCTACCTGCCCACCTGGGAAGCATCGTTTCAACTACAGGCCGACGGAACTGACGAGGATATCAAAGCAGCAAGGAACGGAAAAGCAAGACAAGCTTTCACTACTCTCAAGTCTGTGTGGAGGTCAACAGCACTCAGCATGAAAAATGAGATCCGGATTTTAAACTCCAATGTGAAGTCAGTCAGTGCTACTTGCTATACGGATCAGAGACTTGGCCAGCGCGTCATAAAGAGCACCTCAAACAAACTACAGACCTTCATCAGCAGCTAGTAGTCTTTGCTCAATACCACTCAAGATCAGATAGCTGGCCAGAGAAGATCAGTAACAGAGTTAGATCTCTGGAATCGAACCAACATAGCAGGAACCGATTGTGAAACAAATAAACAGGAAGAAATGGAGATGGATTAGCCATAGTCTGAGAAAACCATCAAGTTACATCACTAAATAATCCATTGCTCGAGTGGAACCCGATAGGGAAGCGGAGAGTTGGTGATTTGGAAGAGGTCATGTGAAGAGGAGATGAAAACGTGTGGGCAGACGCGTGGAGCCAGGTGAAGACTCTAGCAGAAAACCAAATGCAATGAAGACGTGAGCGGCTGAAGCTCTATGTTCTTCTAGGAATTAAAGGAAACAATAATAATAATTATAATAATAATAATGCACGCTGAAAATTCCACACCTGTACCACAAATACTGTCTGGAATAAAGCTGTTATTATTATTATTATTAAATCATCCACCTGAGCTACAAATCTTCTTTATTCGTCTCAAAATCAATATCACTATTATTCGGATTATGAGTAGATGTGCGTGTGTACTTCAACATCATTTTGTTTTAATCTCACACCTCGGTGAAGAAATACATGTTCAAGATTCAAGGGGGGGCGGGTGTGTAACCAACCGCCTACATTCAGACGGAAAGCAAAAAAAAGTCACCAACAGTTTTTTAACAAGACATTTTATTATTATTATACTTGCGAGAAAGGAGAAGAAATTGGAAAGTAAAGACTATTTACATAAAAAACAAAAGAAGAAAATATGGTTGGCTGATGACACCAGTCAGTGAATGACTGTCATGACTGTCTCAGAATTATTTTGACTCAGAACAAATAATATGAATGATGATATACTGTTACTTAGCAACAGACGACACGTTGACAATCACTTGGCAACGTTGTAGAATTTAGGTATGAATCTAAAAAGCAATTTAAAAAAAAAATAAAGCAATTGAACAGTGGGCATAGTATTCTGGAGGATTTCATCATGAGCTGACATCAGCGTGAGGGAACCATTGGAAAGCCTGCCACAGGGAGTACTAGCTACCTGTTTCGTCCTAGTTTGGGACCGGCTATTCAGCAGTACGCACCCACCCCACTGACATGGTTCAATCCCACGACCACGTTCTGGTTATAAGACTGTTTACAAGAGAGGTTTTCAGCCTTTCCTTCATCTGACTCAGCCGCTTATCCACTAATGCTTATGAGTGACGCTATATCACTGCTAGTTTTAGTCCTACATTTAATATACGAGTACAGTCTTCTTGGGTAATGAACACTGTCAGAGGTTGTATCGCGCGCGTCCCTAATTCCAAAAGTCTTCACTTCCTGGCGTGAAACACAGAAGCTATTTGATTGTTCCAGGCTTTTGTGCACCCATCAGTTCAAAAATTCCTGAGGATTCAGTATTACAAAGGATGGTATGATGGACGGTTCAAGTTCATTGGCGAATTCAATCAAACTCAATAACAGTTACGACCAGCTAAATACAGAACAGTGTTCTATTCTCACAGTAGTTACAAATTTTGCACGATAATATATATACTACTTATTGATTAATATGAGTAGCTGAAATTATTCACACGAATTATTAGTCGCATCTGCTTGCCAGAAGCGGTTAGAGGTCACAATTAAATTTAAATTGAATTTTAGATTTTGCCGTCCGTCGACTGATTGATTGGACCGAAGTGCTTGCTGTCAGGTTGACATGTCTGTTGGCTTCTTGTGCAGATGCTTCAACGACGATATCTGGGCATTTTAATTATAATTTAATTTGTGGATGGTGACTAGCAGTGGAATCCAGGTTGCATGTACATCCAGATGACGAGTCCCAAATGGGACGAAACGCGCGTTATCCTGGACTGGATTCCACTGCTAGTCACCATCCACAAATTAAATTCTAATTAGAAAAGATGATAGTTTAAGGCATTTTTTGCCCGTAAATCTGCTCTGAATATGTTATCTAGGAAGACAACGAAAGTTTCGCCGTTAAATCAACCGGCTCACTCAAAGGGCACAATTAAATCAGAAATTACAAGCCATCTGATGTTTACTTTCCGAACTCAGAAGTAAGTATCACGGACCAACATACAATCCTTATCGCACTAACATTTACGAAAAACTGTCTGACTGTATAACACCCAGGGTAGGTGGGTGAAGTACAACAATAGCGTCCGTCCCAGGAGTGTGAACGCTCCCCAGTGACCATGAACGCATGCTAGTCGTTGGCTGTGACTGCATCTGTCATTATCATAGCTGAAATATCAACGCTATTCACCAACTTAGGAGCAAATTTCACCCAGATCACTTTTTCAAGTACTGTTTGGACAATGTGTTAATAGGTCGTTAGGGTTAGGATCAGGGTTATAATTAGCATTGGGGTTAGAATAACGGTTTGGATAAGGGTTATGATTAGGGTTTGGAATATGCTTATGGTTACGATTAGGGATAGATTTATAGTTGATGTCATTTATTAATTGTAATTTGTTTTATTATCCATGTTTTCCTGGTAAGTAGTCGTCTATCCTCTTGCTGGAAACCATAATAATTCGACCGAGAGCGTTTTTGGAAGACTACAAACAGGGTGACAGTGAGAGAGATAAACCATTCACAAAAACACTTTTATCTGTTGTCATCTTGGTGAATACCCATGTACAGAAACTTGTCTTACTTGGCGACTGATACTCCTCGTTACAACTAGGATGCAATTTTTAACCATATGTCAGAGAAGGATAACCTGTTTAATGCGTTTTCAAGCTTTTTCTTGACAATATACATACATCCATCATTGTTTTTTGAGCAAACATTCCTCATTTTTATCATTGGTCAGTTGAAGGTCACTCACTCGTGTGAGTTCACACTCCTGGGACGCTATTGTTGAACTTTGCCTCTGTGTTTTTAATAACTATTTTGGAACATGTTCCTTTCGACCACGACATTGGAACATTCTATTGGTTATACCTACATAGGTGTGTGTCACCGCAACAAATACAGGTGAACTTGTCGATACAGTTTGAAGTAAAGTTCACAGAATTTCGTCCTTTAATTGTAGGTACAGGGATGGAAAATGTTCGGCATATAAGAAAAAGAGATTCAGCGTAGAATGTTCACTTGATGGCTGACCGAAGTCGTTGAGCTAGCTGTCAACTGCATAATCTGGTCACCCTTGAATAGTACGTTAATAAAGATAGCTTTCTTTCGGTCGGTCGGTTTTCGACATAGAACTTTGCACATATGTGCACCAGTTCAAGTCGCCACACTCCACTCCTTGTAGCACACAAAGCAAGAGAAGAAAGTAGGAGAAATGCATAATAGAGACAGTAAACAGAGGTGTGAGACAAAGGAATAGTAATAACGAAGAACAAAACAGTTTCATTGGAAATCATAAGTCACAAGGAGTGGATGCATCTGCGCCAGCCATTGAGAACGATTTTGAGCCGGCCATATCACCAATTGTTTCCAGGCTTCATTGGTTTTTACCGTCCCGATGACCCCAACCAGTCAGGAAGTCTACACCTTCCTACGTTGTGGATTTCATTGACTGGTGAAGGCATGTTTTCGTTCGACCGCCGCTAGCTCTTTTCCAGCCTGACCCTATATCAGCTAACATTGCCCATTGTCGAGGAAGGCGATGACTAGGCATACGTAACACATGTCCTAACCATCTCAGTAGATGTAATTTCACAGTCTCGTCGACTGATTTCCCCGCCTTACCTAGCACTCGACGCCTAACCTCAATATTGCTCACCATATTATACCACTTCACACGCGAGAAAGAACGCAGACATCTATGGTCAAAGACAGCTAATCTTTTCATGTCTTCCGCTCTCAATGGCTTTCTTTATTACAGAAGCTGTCTTTTCTAGATGTGGTCTTTCTTCACTGTGACAAGTGATAAAAGTTTCTGGATAACCATTAGCTAATAAAAATGCGAATGTATAGCAACTGATACTCCTCGTTACAACTAGGACGCCCTATTTTTAAGCCATGTGTCAGAGAGAAAGATAACCTGTTTAATGCGTTTTCAAGCATTTTCTTGTCAGTATACATACATCATTTTTTACTGAGCAAACACTCCTCATTTTTATGTGATTGATCAGCTGAAGGCCACTCACTCGTGTGCGTTCGTACCCCTTGGGACGACGCTATTGTTGAACTTTGCCGGTAGGTGAAGAATATTCAGAAGACTTAGATGGCTTGAAATGAGGAGGTATTTCGCTTGTGATTTTGATATCCGGACAGTGAGTTTTTCCTGCCTCATGTTCATTCATTCATATGACTCATAATCTGACGCAGTTATATAAAATTTCAGGACAGTAATAACCAGAATGAGCAGTGTCTCAACTACAGGAGGAGCGGAGGACGAGGATGTCAAATCGAGAATCGGGAAGGCGAGAAACACATTCATCGACCTGAAACCAATCTGGAAATCTTCGTCACTCAGCAACACTTAACAACAAAATTCGGATTTTCAATACAAACGTCAAGTCAGTCACTTCTTCTATACGGATGGATCAGAAACTTGGCGGCGGGTCACAAAGAATATTTCCAACAGCCTGTTGCAGATCTTTATCAACAACAACTATCTTCGCTAGCATCATAATGAAGATCAGATGGCCGGAAAGAACAAGAATCAACAAGAAACTATGGGAACAAGCAAACAAAACAAGAATCAATCGCCCAAGAAATATTCAGGAGAAAGTGGATATGGATTGGACACTCGCTGAGGAGGCCGCTGGGTGACATCGCGCGTCAGGCCATCGCTCGAGTGGAACCCGAAAGGGAAGTGTCGAGTAGTGGGACGTCTAAGGGTGACATGGAGGAGATCGTGTGAAGAGGAATTGAAACAGTATGGATTAACATGGACGCAGGTGAAAAGTACAGCAGAAGACAGAAGCAAGTGGAGACGTGCAGTTGAAGCCCTATGTTCCACTAGGAACCCAAGGGAACAATAATAATAATAATAACCAGAACACAACGTTCATATTATGAAGGAGACAATAAATGTTTCTACTGAACATGGCGGGATCTATAGTAAACGGTTTACAAACAGTGTAAATAGTACCACAACGTACCCCGACATTTTGCTTTTGGATAACTAAAGGTGTTTTACAAAGGAGATTGAAATTAGTCGTTGAAATGACGAGTGAAGTCCTGACTACTTTAATAAGTAAGTAAGTAAGTAAGTAAGCAGTTCCGTCAGCTAGTGCTGAGCCGGTCTTATCTGATTCAGGTTTCTGAATAAATCAGAGGAAACTGTGATTGGTCGCCCCACCCCCCACCCGAAACACAATACTTATGTGGCGTGTGTGCTACTGATAGAACGAATCAGTAGCATGTATATTAAAAGATAATTTTATAATTCTCATTGTAGTATTAAGAACACAATATTCAGCGAAGAGACTCTTTTCAAGCTGTACAATCATATATATATATGTGGTTTATTTTATAAGAATTTATATCACGTTTCTATGGACTACCTAAAATTCATAAGACAGGATTACCCCCCCTCCGTCCAATCCTCGATATGGCGGGTTCTCTTGTTATCACGGAATCGCTCAATGGCTAGCTGAAATACTGGAACCAGCAGTCAGAAGGCAAGTATCTAAGTTTTCCATTGATGATACGTTTAAATCTATTTGATGATAGCATTAAAGATTTTAATGTCTCAGACAAAGTCATGTTCTCATTAGATGTGACGTCGCTATTTACCAATGTTTCTCTCATGGAAACTGTTTGCTATTTATGTGATTATATTGATACAGATAGTTTAGAAATAGAGTTGCCGACAATCCACCTCAAAGAGCTTTTATTGAGATGCACGTTGAATGTTCAGTTCACCTTCAACAATGAGATTTTTAGACAGAGAGACGGCATTGCCATGGGATCACCACTGTGTCCCCTGTGGTATATAAATATATAATAATAATAATTTGCTTTATTCCAGAAACAGTACTAGTGGTACAGTGTGGAATTTTCAGCACATATCTACAATATTTGCATCTAATTCTATCAAACATTTAAAATAAGTATTAAACAAACAAAAATAAAAGTAAATCTGAAGACACCAACAGCAAAAAAAAAACCAAAAAAACAGGATAAACACAAAATAATTATGAATGCGAAAAAGTACCAAAGTCTACCAAGGTCTAATGCAGTGTTTGTGGTGGTAGTGTGAGTAATCCTGAATAATACAAAATTTTTGAGGTGGTGACTATGGCATTCACAAACAATGATTGTCAGTTTAATATTGCCGAAAAGTATAGAAAATAAGAAAAACAACCACAAAACTAATAATTACATGATGGTTAATGACAGGACAATTTTGTAATACTCATAGTGCTAATATAGTCGGAACCAGTGGATACACAAAAGAAGGAATAGAGTAAAGTACAAAAAAAGAAGCCAATGTTAATATTTCAGGTAGATAAGTAAGTTTGAAGGAGTTTACTAAAGAATACGAAATAAGAGAGAAATAAAAGAGTATGAAATTATGTTGTTAATAACAAAGCAAGTCACAGGTTTCACGCTTAACATTGTCTCTGTCGCTTAGAACACGGGCCAAGTATGGTATCGTTGAGTTCCTGTACTTGGTTGTACGAGCATAGATTCTTTTATACTGATTTCTGGTTTTACTTGATGAGATACAAGGAGAGAGTTGCGAATAGAGGGGGTGTTGGGGGTCTGAGAGTATGGTTTTAGACCATTTTTCACATGTATTCAGATGCCTATCAACTAAAGCAGTCACGAGCTGACTGAGATTAACACCACTAGTCCTACTAACTACTGTCAACATCCTTCTCAGGATGGAATAGTCCTTTTTCAGTAGACCAGGAAAGACTAATGGGGAGCAGTAAAGTAGAATAGGTAGGATACAAGAGTTGACAAATTGTGAAAGTAGAGGTTGGGTGATTCCGGATTGTCTAAGTTCCTTAATGTAGTAGGTAAGACAGAACACTTTCCTAGAAATCATTAGGATATGAGATGTCCAAGTAAGGTCAGAAGATAGAACTAGACCGAGGTATTTTGCATTAGACTTAGTTTCAATTTTAGTCCCCTCAATGCAACAGTCTTCATGAGAACTTACTAGTGTTTGTAGATCTCGTTTATGCCTAAGGGAGAAGTCGACAGTCTGGCATTTTGAGGGATTCAGCATAAGACCATTTAGTTTGGACCACTCACTGATGTCCGACAGGAAGCTATTTAATTTGAGACAGTCTGACTGAGACTTAATGGAAAACGATACAGACAGGTCATCTGCATATTTGACGAAGTTGACTTCATCTGAGAGAGGTAAATCATGTAAGAAGAAGGAAAAGAGAAACGGGGAAAGAACAGCACCCTGAGGAACTCCAGCTTCAGTAAGCAATGGAGAGGAAGATGCACCATTATATACCGTGTACTGCATCCTATTAGATATATATTCGGATCAACCAATCTAGCTTTTGCTGCTAGGTGTTTATGCTGCTCGGCTAGTCTGACTCACTGACTGCCCCTGTTCTACTAGTTTGACCCATGTATTTGACCTGACAATCATTCCAGCAGGCAGGGGATTAGATAAACTAAATTGTTTTGTCGGTTAAAGGCTCCACTGGCAGGATTGATCCTTTAACCGACAAAGCTTGTTTGTAATTGAGTTTGCGGTTGGTTTGAATTCCAGTCACTTTTATTCCTGTCTGCCAGCATTGTTAGGAATTCTGCGTAAGGTAGGTAGTTTCCGAGGTTCCTTCCTTGTATGGAATTACCACTGATGATTTAGATTCCTTATTGTTGATGTCAATCAAATTTAATTGGTGGTTGATACACATCTACAATGATAATGAGGTAGGCGGGGGAGACAAAGTGTGTGTTGGCAATTAATATCATATCACAGTGTAAGGTGGTAGTGTAGTGTAGTGTAATCAAGTACACACAGAAATATGACACACACACACACACATTTGTGCCTAGTGAGTGAGGGAGGATGGGAGTGAATGTTTGTATTAATATCTATGTGTGTGTAAAACTTGGGCACTGTGGTGGTGGTAGTAAGTAATTCCCTTATTAGTTTGTTTATTAGATGGATGGATGTATCACACACACTCAGTGAGTGAGTGAGTGAGTGAGTGAAACAGTATTAGAGTATTTACTGGATGACAAAGTTGTTTCGAACACAATTCATCATTATTATTGCTGTTCATAATCATACACACATCACCAATTATTATAATCACACTTGACTTCGAAACTTGAGGAGTCTGATAGTTTTCTTTGTTGTCCTCTCCTATTTGTCATCGTCGTCGTTGGGGTAGTAGAATATTCCAGATATCTGGCTGGACAGGTGTTGAATCATTTCTACCTATTACACGTATTCTCTCTCTCAGTTGATTCGATAAACAAAGCTTCCGTTGTTATCAGTCTCTCCCTCCCTTCACCCTGCTGTTATATTAGATTTTAAAACTGTCATCTTATCCCATCCAGCCTATTGTATGCACAGTTGTGTGTGATTGCATGTAGTGCTTGCGATAGCTGAACTATTCTCCGGATTTCTTTTCTTATTCGGGTCAAAGAAAGCGGCGGAAAAGAACTACTCACTATCCTTGAACAAGAAGCCTTTATATATATACGACTGCAATTCAAGGGCGATCGATATACCAAGTGAGATAATTACGAAGAAATTAAGAAAATCAGTTCAAAGAACTTTTAATACTGGCGGCGAACTACACGTCTTATTCTCTACACACGACCGATGGTGCTACCTCGACTGAAAGATGAAGTACCTAGACTAGACTAGCTGACCACTTCAAATTGTATCTACCAATTCAACTGCAACTGTGCTTGTGCTTGTGCTGGTGGAGCGAGTTATATTGGCCGTTGTTGCTCTAGGAACTTGATTTTTCGTGCTCGATCACTCGCTCGAGAACATCTCCCAGTATGGCTAAGTGAAGGTGTAGTGAAAACCATTAACAACAGTTCGATATTGGACCACAAGGCCAGCCAGCAGTAGGTGGAAGAATCCTTCTCTATCATCATCTACCGGGTGCCACATAAATTGACAAAATCATCATCGAAGCACCGCATGCTCCAAACAGCAGAGGCTATTGCAATTCGCCTCAAACAACCAGTGAGTGCTCTGTGTGTGAGAAGAAGCAAGTCCAGCTAGCCAGCCACTACTACTGCCCTGACCGACTGGCCTTCAGTGAGTGGAGACTATAAATTCATGAATTTGTAATATTATCTTTCCTAATTCATCTGTCTGACATTCAGTGTGTATTGTTATGTTGATGCTATTGAACTGTAATCCATTGGTATTATTATTATTATTGATTCGATGTTATTTAAACAGCAACATTAATGTTGTTGTTCATAACACTAATTCATTCATAACTGTAGATCCTGATGATGATGAAGGGGTTATCGAAAAGAGTATTTATTCTTTGTTCAGTATCCATTCTTTTGAAAAATGTTTACTAACATATATATATATATATACATCTCTTCACTCACAACTCTCCCCTTGCATCTCATCAGGTAAAACCAGAAGCCTATATAGAAAACTATATGTGCTCGCACTAGCAAGTACAAAAACTCAACCATACCCTACTTAGCTCGTGTTCTGTGTGATAAAGAAAGCATTAGGCGTGACACCTATAATTCATTAAATAGTCAGTAGTACAACTGGATCTCGTCTTTCCAACTCATATCATTTATAGGTACAACATTTTCTTTCTTTCTTTTCCTTTTCTCTCTCTCTCTTTAAAATACCAAGAGATTACCTCTTCTCTCTTTCCGGTTCTTTTCAATATTCTTAAATATTGCAAATCTCGATTCACTGTTCTGCAATGCTTCATTCGTCTGCTGACTGATGGTGGTAGGTGGTGACAACTACACACACAATAAATGAATAAAATAATAAAATAATTAATTAATTTAGCAAAAATATTCATTCAGACATCTTCTATCTATAAAACACAAAATGCATAATTGAGACAGCAAAGAATATCCCCCTTTTCGAAAAATTCCTCCTCCTCTTCTCGCTCTACAATTACACCTATATATGCATGTTTATATACATGGAATATTCTAGATTAGTAGTCAATAACAATATTAGTGTGTGCTTTTTAGATAGTAATATCGATCTGTAAAGTAAGATCACAATGGAATCACCACAGTTCATTAATGATGCTTAAGTTACAATAATAATAATAATAACGAAGATATAGTAGCAAATAGAATATCAACTAGAATTAGGAAAATTCCACAAACATTCAGGATCATTCAAGCCTGGATGGCCAAGCGGGTAAGGATAATGTCTGAAATGACCAACTTCTTTTGGATGCACAAATTAGGCTTGTTAATATGGATCCCAGCACGGTCAGCCAGCCAGCCTCAGCAATATTTAGTACTCGAACTCTTAAGGCGAAATTGAGATTCGTTGTTGTATGCGGTTAAAGGCAATCAGTCTTGTGTTCTGTTCTGTATCCACAAGATGATGAGTGAGATAGAATGGCGCTGCGAATGGAGAGATTTTGTTTGTCCTTTACTTAACCAACCACTGTTAAGGGTGGGTGTTGTTCGGAAATTCGATGAGAATTACGCCTAATTGTACGGCCTATGTAACTGGCTCCACAGGAGCAGTTACAGCCGTGAGATACTAACAAAGGGCCTTAGAAATGCAATAAAAAGAGCATTCCCTGCCGCTGAATTACGCTGTATCTTTGTAACCACTCCTTTTCTGCGTTCGAGAGTAAAAGACAAACTGACTAATTTCGCCTCTTTCATGTGTATCTACTAATTAAACTGCTCCTGTGGAGTGAGCCAGTTACTCGGCTAGGGCGTACAACTAGGTATGTTTCTCGTCGAATTTCTGAACATCACCCTGCACAGTGGAAGGAAGAACAAAATCTATTCGCAGCGCTATTCTATCTCATTCACCTTGTGGAGACAGAACACAAGATTGACGTTAATCATGCTTTTAAGGTAATTTACCGCATACCTAGGAACCTCAATTTCGCCTTAAGAGTTCGAGTACTAAATATTGCTGAGGCTGGCTGGCTGGCCGTGCTGGGATCCATATTAACAAGCCTAATTTGTGCATCCAAAAGAAGTTGGTTAGTTCAGACATTATCCTTACCCGCTTGGCCATCTAGGTTTGAATGATCCTGAATTTTTGTGTAATTTTCCTAATTTTAGTTGATATTCTATTTGCTACTATATCTTCGTTATTATTATTATTATTGTAATTTAAGCATCTTTAATGAACTGTGGTGATTCCATTGTGATCTTACTTTACAAATCGATATTACTATTTAAAAAGCACACACTAATATTGTTATTGACTACTAATCTAGAATATTCCATGTATATAAACATGCATATATAGATATAATTGTAGAGCGAGAAGAGGAGGAGGAATTTATCGAAAAGGGATATTCTTTGCTCGATTATTTTGAATAAATTAATTAGTCAAACAAAAATATAGAATGTGATGTGATTACCTCTCGTTTACTGGACATCTTTATCATTTCTTCTGTCGGCACGCTGAAATACAAAACGACAAAAATAACAAAAAGGTAGAAAAAAATCATCAGAGAAAGGGAGTGACAATTTTTAGAATCAGAATAGTATAAATATATAATGGGCACTAACACTACATCGTGTCTAGTGTGGATGCACATTTCGTCCTATTTCGGACACATCAGTTAGATGCACGTGCATTCACAGTGACGGATGATTTTCCCCCAAATTGGACTCAAATACAGAATACTAATCGTCCGAATATATATATTATCCACTATAGCATGCTGGGTTTGAGATCCGAGTTTCATAAAGAGTGTGGAGATACACCTGGATGAGAGAAGTCCCAGACAGGATGAGATGCATAGCCCGGATTCTGCTGCCAACCATCCGCAACCAATAATAACATCGTCATCTTGATCCTCAGACAAGGGGTCAAAGCATCAGTACTAGTGTGGTGAGAGCTGTCTGCGCTAGCCAAAAAATTGGTAGACAGTAATTTACGTCAATGTTGTTGATGTCCCAAATATTATTGGTCATGAGAAAACAAGAACAAGAACAAAGACTGACTGACTCAACCAACAACCAATCACAGCACACTTTGTTTGCGTAGGCGGATACAATTAGCAATAGATAGATAGATGATCTGACCTTCAAGAAACAGCCCCACAAAGAGAAACAACCACCAATCAGAAGACTGTGTTTGTCTGCTAACAATAATCTATGATAATAATGTATGTACATGAAAATCGATAAATATGTGTTGATTTTGTTAATAAACGATCTGTTGCCTGGCCCTTGTCTTCTCTTGTTACAATTCTACTGGACAATACTGAACGCACCCTGTGCGGTAGGTGCGTACTGCCGATGATTCTCAAACTAGGATGAAACAGCAGCTGTCCACTACTCCCTGGTTTTCAATGGTTCTCTAACTGATATCAATCCGTGATCAACTCGTAAAAACATAACTAACCCTTACAAACCAAACTATAGAATATATATATGTATATATAAAATTGGCTGTGTGAACAGCTCTAATGTATTTGAAACGAAAGTTATTGGGTTTCACGCTCAGTGTGGACAAACCATCACATCCAATTGGCGAGTCTCGAGTGGTATGAAATACACACATTTACTGCATGCCAGTACCAACCTCCACCTGTCAGATATCAGCACATCTACAAACATCATATTTATCGTCAGTGTGATAAAAAAACTGTAATGGTAATTCTTGAATGAGAAAGCGTATCTTGAGTGCATGTTGCTGAATGACTAACACGAATAGATGAACACCATTCACGTCGACCAGTAGTGGTGTATGATAATCAGAACAAAAATGGTTCAAACACTGGATAGAGCTGTCTGTGTCACAATATGGTTGTCTAATAACAATATTATATTTTAATTGAATTAATAAAGTTCATAAAATTCACGTCGACATTAAAACTAATGGTTACCATCATAAAAAAAAACATAATAATAATAAACTTTAATATTCTATAGTTGGTTTGTAAGGATTAGTTATGTTTTTTTCCCATTTGATCACGGATTGATGTCAGTGAGGAGTTAGAGAAGCACTGAAAACCAGCCACAGGGAGTAATCGACAGCCAGCAGTTTCATCAGCCTAGTTTGGGAATCATCGGTAGTACGCACCCACCACTGCACCGGGGTTCAACCCAGGAGCTTCCGGTTACAAGCAAGGCCAGCTAGCTGGCTGGCTCGTATACCGTTCAGCCACTGCGACCCAATTCAGTAGCCAGCCAGTCCATGAATTCTAACTTCTAGGAATTCGTGATTTAGCGCGACCCCTGGTTTTCAGTGGTTCTCTAACTGATATCAATCCGTGATCAACTCGTTAAAACGAAACAAAACTAACCCTTACAAATCAAAATTATAGAAAATTAATCTGATGATCGCTAGTGAGTGCCTTGCTACAGGATGGAGTTAGTTGCCTGGAGTCAGCTCTAGTGAGAAGTCGTGACCAGTGAGGTGGTGGTTCATCCAGATGTCATGTGTGAGGATGGATGTCCCACCGACAACATTGGTTGGTGCCAGTCACGCTAAATGCATCACGAATTGGTAGAAGTTAGAATTCATCAGCCAGTGAGTGGTGGCTGAATGGTATATAAGCCAGCTAGCTTGCCTTGCTTGTAACCGGAAGGTCCTGGGTTCGAACCCCGGTGCAGTGGTGGGTGCGTACTGCCGATGATGATTCCCAAACTAGGCTGATGAAATGAAACAGCTGGCTGCCCAGTACTCCCCATCGCCCCAGCTGGTTTTCAATCCTTCTCTCTAACTCCTCATTGATATCAATCCGTGCCCTGCGTGCGTGCTCAAACTCGTAAAAAAATAAACTTTAAGAAATAAAAGAAAATTACCTGATTGTGAAATTTTGTATTTGTTTCAATTCATAACTGTAGTGCTCTTCTAAATCTTCTGATTGAATTTCATTACGACACACTGGACAAACAAATTGATGGGGAGAATTACCTGTTCAAGAGAGACAGAAGCAGACCAGATAATAATAATAATAAAATAATTAAACAAGAACGCGCTGATTTCACTTAGTGATGAAGTTTTCTTCTATACACTATGCCTTAAAAAATGATACACACTTTGCTTTGGTGTAAACTTTTCGTCGAAATCAACCTTTTCAAGTATTGGTGTTTGTAGGGAGGGATTTGATTGATTGGGTGCAGGATTCCATCATGAGCTGTCACAGGGAGTACTGGACAGCTGTTTAGTCCAAGTTTGAGACTCTTCATGAGTACGTATCCACCCCACTGACAGGGTTCGAACCCAGGACCACGTTCTGGTTACAAGCCTAGCGGGATAGCTCGTAGACCATCGAGCCACTGACTGGGACCCGATTCAATGGCCAGTCAGGCAGTGCATGAATTCTAACTTCTACCAATTCGTGAGCCAATGAATCGGGTCCCAGTGGCTGAATGGTAAACGAGGAAGCTAGCTGGCCTTGTAACCGGGGGCTCCTGGGTTCGGACCTCGGTGCAGTGGTGGGTGCGTACAGATGAAGAGTGCCGAACTAGGATGAAACAGCTATCTGTCCAGTACTCCCTGGTCGGTTTTCCAATGGTTCTCTAACCAATTTCAGCTCATGATGAATTCCTGCAACCAATTCGATGATAAAGTTAGGCATCCAAAGTAATTTTTTCCTTCTCCAGTAACTCTTCTATGGAGAAAACAGTATATTTGATAACCACGTAGGGGGTGGGTATGCTTTGAACACCTTCAAACACTCACTGAGAAAAACTGAAGGGTAAATTGTGGAATTTCATACATTTATTCCCCTCAATGAATGAATTTGAACAAAGCAAGAACTACAGTGGTTTTTGCAGAATAAAGTGACTGGTACCATCTTTTGTTTATTTCGTTGCCTTCTCGTCAGCTGCTTACAGGCCAAAGACATTATTAAATATATCTACAAAAACAATTTTAACATACTTGCACAGAGTTCATTTTGAACAAAAATCAATCAATCGATCAATATATGCATACAGTAATAATAAATATATATGTAATATTAAACACTATTCCGAACAATAATGATCATACCCAATGGAAACTTTTCAGCATTACGCATTCGCAAGAACGAGAGATGAAAATATCCAGTTACCAGGCAGGGAAAAGAAACACCGATTATTATTATTTATTATTGTTTCCTTTAATTCCTAGAGGAACATAGGATTTCAGCCGTGCAGTCTCCAATGCGTTCGGTTCTCTGCTAGAGTCTTCACCTGGCTCCATGTCTGCCCACATGCTTTCATCATCTCCTCTTCACATCACCTCCTCCAAGTCACCCTTGCACTGACGACCAACTAATTCGCCGCTTCCCTTTTGGGTTCCACTCGAGCAATGGCTAGTCTAGTGATGTCATTCACTTGATGGTTCATTTCCTCGGAGCATGACCACAATCCAATCCACCTCCATTTCTTCCTGCCTATTTGTTTCACAATCGGTTCCTGCTGTGTTGGTTCGCTCCCAGAGATCTCTGTTGCTGATCTTTTCTGGCTGGCCATCTGATCTTGAGTGGTATTGAGCGAAGACAACTAGCTGTTGATGAAGGTCTGTAGTTAGTTTGAGGTGTTCTTCATGACTCGCTGGCCAAGTCTCTGATCCGTATAGCAAGTAGCACTGACTGACTCCACATTGGAGTTTAAAATCCGGATCTTATTTTTGATGCTGAGTAGGGCTGTTGACCTCCACAGAGACTTGAGAGTAGTGAAAGCTTGTCTTGCTTTTCCGATCCTCGCTGCTTTGATATCCTCGTCAGTTCCATTGGCCTGTAGTTGAAACGATGCTTCCCAGGTAGGTAAAGAAGGTTGTTTCTTTCAGATTCCTCCCATTTATGCTGGCTGATCGTTGTCTGTTGTTGTTGCTGTTGGCCAGGAATCTTCATCACCACCTCTATTTTCTCTATGTTCACCTGAAGGAAGTCCTATCTTCTCTGGATGCTTCTTCCCCCAACTTGTTACTACTTTTCACTTGCATATCTTCCAGTTTGTGGGAAGTCAGACATATATATCCCATCGGCGAAGAAACACTGATAACCGCTTCTTTCTAAAAGCGCACAAATCAGGCGTTTCAGTCGCTCGATGGAAATGGAAATGCCTCCAGCAAACTTAAGGAGGATTGAGCTCCTCTTTCTTTTTTTTGCCTATTGATAATTTTGAACGAAATTTTTCGACTTCCACCTCATGACTGACTGACCGACCGACGCGACTGTCGAGGAGATGCCTGGCGATGGATGGCACTGTTTAGCAAAAGCATTTGTTCCCCAGCTGTAGACATAAGCTCCCGCAGATATTCTGATATATATATCTATATTTTCTGCAAAAACCACTGTACTTCTTGCTTTGTTCAAATTGTCGAGTGACAGACAGATGGTTTCTATTATGGGTAAATTTTATTTTGATAGAGTCTCACAGTGTTACACAGTAATATTTACTGATGACGTTTCGAGCACAATTTATTCCTGCTCATAATCATATCAAGGTAATCACACGACTTCCTAAATTCATTTATATAGTTCCATTGTTTTTCACTTGATTTTCACTTGATTTGATTGGTAGTATTATTTTCCATATTTCGGGTATGAGTGGTGATTCATTCCTATTGCATGTGTTGGGTGTAGATTCGATGAACAAGGATTCAGTAATCAACCTCTCTCTCCACCTACCTAGATTACTTTTTAGAATTTTAACCCTCTCCCACCATGCTATTGTGTGGTTGTGTGTTAATGCATGTATTGCAATTGCCGAGCTTTTTTCTAAATTACTTATCTTCTCTGGGTCAACCATTCTTACCTTGGCTAAATTATTATGTTCTGACAATCTGATTAGCCGCGGTCTACTAGTTTGACCTATGTAGTTTACCCCACAGTCATTGCAGGGTATTTTGTAAATTATATTATTTTGTTTAATTCGGTCAACCGATAGGAACCTTCAACCTATGGAGCTTGTCCTAACTGAGTGTGTTTGTAGGTTTGGATGCAACCGCCAGCCTAATTGCTGCTTTTTTATTAAGGATCCCACGTAGGCAGTGTCTCAGATGTCTCCTTCCTCCTTATATTCCATAATAGTGGATGACTTATATTCTCTCTTATTTATGTTGTCATTACTAGTTTCACAATTATTTTTCGATTTTGCTTTTGGCCTTTTCTGATCTTCCTAATGAATTTTATAGGATAGTTACTTAACACCAACGCTTTCTTCTGTCTGTTTTATTTCATCATTTAGGTCTTTTCTTGTGGTACTTAGTGCTACTGCTCGGTTTGTTAAACACTTAACTAAGCCTGCCTTCACAGACAAATAACGGATGAGATGAATTAAAGTCTAAATATCTATTAGCAGAATGCGTCGGCTTTTTATAAACACTAGTGTGCAGTTTACCTTCTTCTATTCGTTTTATTTTACAATCTAACTCATGGCTAATTCTCCTTGTTCATTTTCCGATTCAAATGTGAATTTTATTCCCTCCACTAGTGAGTTTATATGTGTGTGTCAAGAAGCTAGAGAGAGATATGTTCTGTTTATAACACTGTGAAAGTGTCATCCACATATCTGCACCACATTTTTGGAGTGGGATTAGGTGAATGTATTAAGAGCAATATTTTCCCAGCTATCCATAAATATATCTGCTACGATAGGGGATATTGGTGATCCATCCCATTGCTACACCTTCAGTTTGTCTATATATTTTGCCTTGAAATTTAAATATAGGAGATGTGAGGCATAACTGAATTCCTAAAATAATTTCTTCAATGGACAGCTCTGTTCTATGATTGAGTTCAGTATCCGCAGTTAGTTCTTTTTTAACTGCTTTTAAGGCCATATTTGTTCATCGAATCTACACCCAACACATGCAATAGGAATGAATCATCACTCATACCCGAAATATGGAAAATATTACTACCAATCAAATCAAGTGAAAATCAAGTGAAAAACAATGGAACTATATAAATGAATTTAGGAAGTCGTGTGATTACCTTGATATGATTATGAGCAATAAATTGTGCTCGAAACGTCATCAGTAAATATTACTGTATAACACTGTGAGACTCTATCAAAATAAAATCTTACCCATAATGGAGTTATACTCTACCATCGCAGTGCCCAAGTTTTATTCTTATATTATTATTCAAAGACAGATGGTTTCACGATGGTTTCTTAGAATAATAATAATAAATAGACTACATATAAAAAAGTAAGTGACAGTCACACTCTAACTTGTAGCAAAATAGAATCCAGACAACTTTACAGAGCACAGAGTTCATATATGTCTTGGTGTTTTAGCCAGTAAAATGCAGACACCTCTACCCAAGGCATACAATAATATCTCCAACAAGGTAGTAAGTATATCATATAACTTAAGGCTGAAGTCTTAAAAAGGTCTGAAAGGAAACATTTGATTGAAAGCAAAACAAGTGAGTGAGTGAGTGAGTGTTTCCGAGGTTATTTCCCCCCTCCCCCTCTTCCGTGTTAAAAGTAAGTAGATAGCTTGTTTACATTATCACTTATGCTAATGAGAGATGCCCAATGAACATTGTCTCTATCTATCTATCTATCTATATTCATATCTCCATTATATTGACAATCTCTCGTCGTGGTGATGGTGGTTAGTTTCCAGTCTGGACGAATTCACTCGTTCCACCTTGCCCAATTTCTTCTTTTTTTCGTTTTTGTTTTTTTCTTTTTCGAAATGAACAAAGTTTTTAGGCAAAAACACAACCAAACAAAAACCCAATTTACTTAATAATTTAAACATATATAATAGTAATCTTTTCTACTGCAAAAAATTTTTTTTCAAAAATGGGTCATTTTATGTTACTATGGCAACGGTACAGACAGACAGACAGACATTAACATGCCCTGTTAGGAAACAAAAACAAAGAACAACTTGGAGAAACCACGACTTTGAAGAGTGTACACACATAGAGTGTTCCTTTCAGCTTGGATGAATGTCTTGATGAGGAAGGAAGTTAATTAATTATTAAACGGTTGGTTGCTGAGTGAAAATGGTTATCCAGAAAAGTTTATTGATAAGAATATGAATCTAAAATCAAGGCAGCTCAAGGTACACCGAACAGTTCCGATGCAAAGGAAGGCCTTATTCTTACAAATGCAGTCAGTTCCCCTGGGGGGGACAACATCAGTGAGGTACTAACACAGCTGTGCCTTAGAAATGAGGCGGTAAAACGAAGAGCATTCAGTGCTGCTGCCGAATTAAGCTGTATCTTCAAAACCACCACCCAACCGTATTTTGCGTTCGTTCGGGAGTAAAAGTCAAACTGCATAATTTCGCCTCTTCCATGTCTATCTACCAGTTACTTGTATATGCTGTACACAATTAGGCGTGTTTCTCGTCGAATTTCCGAACATCACCCACCCTGCACAGTGGTTGGTTGGTTAAGTAAAGGACAAACAAAATCTATTCCCACCGCTATTCTATCTCACTCATCTTCTTGTGGATACACAACACAAGACTGATTGATGTTAACCAGGTGGCTTTCAGGGTCATTTACCGAATACCAATTAACGAATCTTAATTTCGCC
>OX235279.1:8814220-8880058 GCA_944472155.2 Trichobilharzia szidati
GGGGGATAATCTGGTGTTATGTGCTGCGATAAACTAACTCTCACTAAGGTTATGCTATTGTTCATATTTTTAGTAATTTTTTTAAAATATATTTATGCGTTGAAGTTTCTGTAGCAATTTGGTTAAGTTTTGGGGATTGAGTTACTAGCACCCTCCCTCTTTATCCGGGCTTGGGACCGGCTAGAAAACTAGCGAGTTAGTAATCTAGGCGAGATAGAAGAAGCAGCAAAGACAAGACTCCAGGTGAACATAAACAAGGCGGAAATTATGAAAATAACCAACCAACAACAACAACAGTAACATCCAGCGCCAATCACCATCAACGGGAGGGATTTGAAAGAGGTTACTTCATTCACTTATCTAGCTAGGGAGCATTGTCTCAACTACACGAGGAACGGACGAAGATGTTAAATCGAGAATCGGGAAGGCGAGAAACACATTCATAAACCTGAAACCAATCTGGAAATCTTCGTCACTCAGCAACACTCAACAACAAAATTCGGATTTTCAATACAAACGTCAAGTCAGTCAGTTCTTTTATATGGGTCAGAAACTTGGTTGCGGGTCACAAAGAATATTTCCAACAGCCTGTTGCAGACCTTTATCAACAACAACAACTGTCTTCGCTAGCATCATACTGAAGATCAGATGGCCGGAAAGAACAAGAACCAACAAGAAACTATGGGAACAAACAAACGAAACAAGAACCAATCGCCCAACAAATATGCAGGAGAAAGTGGAGATGGATTGGACACTCGCTGAGGAGGCCGTTGGGTGACATCGCGCATCAGGCCATCGCTCAAGTGGAACCCGAAAGGGAAGCGGCGAGTAGTGGGACGTCGAAGGGTGACATGGAGGAGATCGTGTGAAGAGGAGTTGAAACAGTATGGACTAACATGGATACAGGTGGAAAGTACAGCAGAAGACAGAGGCAAGTGGAGACGTTGAGTTGAAGCTCTATGTTCCACTAGGAACCCAAGGGAACAATAATAATAATAATAATCTTAGATCGATATAAAAAGACTTATTTTGCCGTTCTACTGTGATATATATGTTTCATCTTTTGAAGTCTCTTTTACTTACACATACATACTCAAGCTCTTCTCACGTGTTTTTATGTTTCAGTTTCTTGTAATTTCCCAATTCACATTTTTGCGCATTTAGAAAGAAACAAAAAATTGAGCGAAGAAATATGCAAATCCTTTTCCATTAGTTGCTCATCATCGGTTGGCTGGCTGGCTCTAAACTAATATGCAGTTTTTACATCAGAAAATTTTACAAATGAAGTGGTTATTTTTCGTTAATCCGTCTTAGCTATAGGATGGGGTGGGGAATGCAAGTACATCCAGTTAGTTAGCTGACCACCTAAATTATTAACATTGGCTTACTTTTTGTACTTTACTGTATTCCTTCTTTTGTGTATTCTACTGGTCCCGACTACATTAGCACTATGAATATTACAAAATTTTCCTGTCATTAACCATCATGTAATATTAGTTTTGTGGTTGTTTTTTCTTATTTTCTATACTTTTCGGCAATATTAAACTGACAACCACTGGTTGTGAACGCTATAATCACCACCTTAAAAAAATTTTGTATTATGCAGGATTACTCACACTACCACTACAAACAATGCATTAGACCTGACAATAAAAAAAATAAAACAACAACCCTGAAATGTTATTTTATGATTGTTTAGAGTTGTTTCAACCAAATTAACTGATCATCTTGGCGATAAACATTCCTAAATATCATTTCATAACTTCTTGTATGACTATAGCTTTACTGTCACCATGCATAATCACATCATAGCTTCCGCTACCCAATACTGAGATATTATTATATGATGCTTATTTTCCCTTCTACTTCTTGGTATTTTTTCGCATTTGTTAAAAATTATTTTGTGTTTTTTCTGTTTGTTTTTCATTGCTGTTGTTGTCTTTATATGTTTTTTTTTGAAAATTCTCCTTTTAAACGCTGGATAAAATTAGATTTTTTCTATAGTTTGGTTTGTAAGGGTTTGTTATGTTTTTACTAGTTGATCACGGACTGATATCAGTTAGAGAACCATTGAAAACCAGCACTGGAGTACTGGACAGCTGCTGTTTCATCCTAGTTTGGGAATCATCGGCAGTACACACCCACTTGCCTTGTAACCGGAAAGTCCTGGGTTCGAATCCCAGTGAGTGCGTACTGCCGATGATTCCCAAACTAGACTGATGAAACAGCAGCTGTCCAGTACTCCGAGGCTGGTTTTCAATGGTTCTCTAACTGATATCAATCCATGATCAACTCGTAAAATTAGATGCAAATATTGTAGATATGTGCTGAAAATTCCACACTGTACCACCACTTATACTGTTTCTGGAATAAAGCAAATTATTATTATTATCCACCAATTAAATGCACAAAAATTTCACTGACTTTTAATATTCTCAGTTAAGATCAAACTTCGCTTTGGTAGATTACTTTCTTTCCCAGGATTACTTTTCTTTTTCACTACTTCTGCCTATTATTCTCTATTGTTCGCCCTTAGTTTTTCCCAGGCTACTGAAGAAAGACTATAACATATTACGCAGGATGTTAAATGTTGTCAGCAGGGTAAGCAACGTACTACTTAACCAGCTTGTTGATATTCTGGTCGACAGCCAGGCACTTGGACTCATGTGAAAAATGGGCCAAATCCGTTATATCTAACTCACACCACCCTCTTCACTCACAACTCTCCCCTTGAATCTCATTAGGTAAAACCAGAAGCCTATATAGAAAACTATATGCTTGCACCAGCAAGTACAAAAACTCAACCATACCCTACTTCGCTCGTGTTTTGTGTGATAAAGAAAGCATTAGGCGTGACACCTATAATTCATTAAATAGTCAGTAGTAAAACTGGACTTCGTCTTTCCAACTCATATCATTTATTATTATTTCCTTTAATTCCTAGAGGAACATAGGGCTTCAGCCATGCGTCTCCATTGCGTTCGGTTCTCTGCTGTAGTTTTCACCTGGCTCCAAGTCTGCCCACACGCTTTCAATTCCTCTTCACATGATCTCCTCCAGGTCACCCTTGGACGGCCAACTCGTCGCTTCCCTTTCGGGTTCCACTCGAGGGCTTGTCTAGTGATCTCACTTGCTGGTTTCCTCAGAGTGTGTCCAATCCATCTCCATTTCTTCCTGCCTGTTTGTTTTACGATCGGTTCCTGGTTGGTTCGCTCCCAGAGATCTTTGTTGCTGATCCTCTCCGGCCATTTGATCTTGAGTATTGAGCGAAGGCATTTGTTAATGGAGGTCTATAGCTTGTTTGAGGTGCTCTTTGTGACACGCCAAGTCTCTAATCCGTATAGTAGTACTGCCTTCACATTGGAGTTGAAAATACGGATCTTATTTTTGACGCTGAATGCTGTTGACCTCCACATAGACTTGAGAGAAATGAAAACTTGTCTTGCTTTTCCGATTCTGGCTTTGATATCCTCGTCAGTTCCTCCTGTAGTTGAGACGATGCTTCCCAGGTAGGTGAAAGAAGTTGTTTCCTTCAGGTTCCTCCCATTTATGCTGATTGTTGTCGGTTGTTGCTGTTGATGTTGGCCAGGAATCTTCATTACCTCTGTTTTGTCTATGTTCACTTGAAGTCCTATCTTTGCTGCTTCTTCTGCCAATTTGTTGCTTTTCACTTGCATATCTTCCAGTTTGTGGGAAATCAGACATATATCATCGGCGAAATCATTTATAGGTACAACATTTTCTTTCTTTCTTTTCCTTTTCTCTCCCTCTCTCTTTTTTCTTTTCCGTTATGTGCTACTTTGTTTCTTTCTCTCGCGCTTACGCCAGTAAATATGACAGCACCTACTTTTCTAACACCTTCAAACACTGTTCAGCTTTGGCTTTGCTACCGACATGCCAATGTGTTGTTGTAATAATGAACTGTGATTTCCTTAATCTATGTAGAATTCTATTTATTGATTATGTACTAACTGGATGCAATACTGTGGTAAAAAATGCTGAGAATTCCATTCTGTATCACAAGTACTGTTTTGGAATAAAGCAAATTATTATTAACAATGCCTAAATTTAATTGAATTTCAGATTTTCTCGTCGACTGATTGGACCGAATTGCTTTGTCTCTCAGGTTGACATGTCTGTTGGCTTCTTGTGCAGATGCTTCGACGATGTTTGAGCATGTAATTAGAATTTAATTGGTGGATGGTGACTAGCAGTTGAATCCAGGATGCGCATGCCGACATGTCAACCTGAGACCGAGCACTTCGGTCCAATCAATCAATGGACGGGAAAATCTAAAATTCAATTAAATAATTAATATGACCCGTTGTACAAGAAGTGGGCTGGCTCATGTGGCCCAAGTGGTCTAGTGGATAACGCTTTGGCTGCTGGTGTTTGAAACTATGGGCACTGGGTTCGAGCCTCCATGGTGGGAACATCATCACTGACTCACTGACTGGGGAATGCAGGTACATCCTCCAGACAACTGACGAGTCCCAAATAGGACGAAATGCGTGTTATCGTGAACTGGATTCCACTGCTAGTCACTATCCACCAATTAAATGCACAAAAATTTCACTGACTTTTAATATTCTCAGTGTGGTCAAACTTCGCTTTAGTAACTTTCTATCCAAGAACTATTTTTCTTTTTCCCTACACTGTTGTAGTTAAAATAACCCAGGACTTCAGAAGGAATTCAGAAAAGCATGTCTAATGAAAAACTCTCCAGAATTGATTCAATCGATGATTCAGACAAGGTGCGTCAATCAATACACGACACAGTGCAGAGTGAAAGTCGACGGACATCATTCAACGCCGCCACGACGCATTCTAGAAGACAGAGTCGCTTTAGTTTCGCCTCACGTAAATCGATATTCGGAGGACATGGTTCATTATCTGGGATGTTACGTGGTGGAGGGAATAAGGCAATAAAATATGAGAATACGTATCAATTGAAGCCTAAACCAACTGAAGGTGTGAAGCAGAAGCAGGTAGGTAGGCCTGTCATCCAGATACTTTAAGTGTACGTACACACAGACTATTTTCTATAATATAACTTGTTTTGTACTTTTTCTATGTGAATATACACCACACACACACATGGCAAAGCTGGTGTGAATTTCTCCCGAAAGAAATCCGAAACGATAATCCAAATTATAGATTTAACCACACGTAGAGTGACGCGTAAAGTGCGAAATACAGGATATTCTGCAATACGGTACTTTATTACATAAAAAATAGATATATAATATACAAACCTCAAAATGTGAGGTGTCTGTGGCTAAATGCCGTCAAATGCACTACCACTGTGCAGTCAATAAGTAAAAAACAGCAATGCTGTGTCAAGGTCGATCCACGTGCCGGTTCAAACGGCCCGCGAATACCAAGCAAAGAATAAACAAATATGAACAAACAACTTTCAGTAGTAAAGCACACACTATAGGGTAAGGTCAGCAAATAATGTTTAAGGAGAAGAAAAATAAGAACTATACATTAATAGAATGATAATAGAACAAGTAATTTAACTGCAGTTGTAAGCAAATGTCATTGTTATAAATTAACATATAAAAATCATACTACTTACTAATGGCAAGTAGTATAATGTTGAACAAAGGAAAGATTGAGAATGAACAGGTAGGAAAGGAATTAACAGCTGGATTATATGATATTGCCCGAAAAAAACAAAATATACGGTTCATAATCGCATGTATAAGAACTGGAAGAGTTATGCAAGTGAAAAGCAGTAACAAGTTGGCAGAAGAAGCATTCAGAGAAGATAGGACTTCCTTCAGGTGAACATAGAGAAAACAGAGGTAGGTGATGAAGATTCCTGGACAACACCACCAACAGCAGCAACAACAACAACAGACAACAATCAGCCAGCATAAATGGGAGGAACCTGAAAGAAACAACCTCCTTCACCTACCCACCACCTACCTACCTGGGAAGCATCGTTTCAACTACAGGCCGAGGATTGGGAAAGCAAGACAAGCTTTCATTACTCTCAAGTCTGTGTCGAAGTCAAAAGCACTCATCACTCAGCATGAAAATGAAAGGAAGATCCGGATTCTCAACTCCAGTGTGAAATCAGTCAGTGCTACTCACTATACGGATGAGAGAATTGGCCAGCGCGTCATGAAGAGCACCTCAAACAAACTACAGACCTTCATCAACAGCCATTTCTCTCCGCTCAGTAGTCAAGATCAGACGTCCAGTCGGCTAGAAATGATGAGCAACACAGAGGAATCTCTGTCAATGAGCGAACAACGACAGCAGAAACCGATTGCACAACAAATAAGCATTTAGACTACAAATTTCTTCGCGAGATGATATCGTCATTTCGGAGTTTCTTTACAACCGCTTTACACAACTAACATGGTTCACAATAATAAAATAAAATAAAGTTCATGACAATTACTCAGTTATATGAAAAAACAAAAGTACATACTATGCTAATGACTAATCATATTCAAACAAATAGGTCAAGTAGTCAGTCCATGGTAGGCGAAGATTGAAGTCTATTGTTTTGACTGTACACATACAGTTTAGGCTGTATGTGATTAATCCCCGAAGAGTGCTTCCATCACTCATTCAATAACCAACCTTGAATTAGAGTTATGTGATGAAATAATTGTGAAACAGTCATCAATTAATATTGATTGATTTTGTGACCTGACATTAATAAGTGTTTTGCAATGGAGATGATGCTGGATTTCTATTCAGATTAATGAATGCATTGGTGGGATTTTCTATATGATTTAGTAACCATTTTGGAACATGTTCTTTTCGACCGCGACATTGGAACATTCTATTGGTTCTACCTATATAGGTGTGTGTCACCGCAACAACTGCAGGTGAACTGCTTAGATACAGTTTGAAGTAGAGTCCACAGAATTTCGTCCTTTAATCGTAGGTACAGGGATCGAAAATGTTCGGCATGTGAGAAAAAGAGATGCGACGGCGTAGAATGTGCGTTTGATGGCTGACCGAAGTCTTTGAGCTAGCTGTCACAACTGCATAATCTGGTCACCCTTGAATGGTAGGTAGGTTAATAAAGACAGATAGCTTTCTTTGGTACAGAAGCTGTCTTTTCTAGATGTGGTCTATCCTTACTGTGACAAGTGATGAAGTTCTCTGGATTACCATTAGCTAATAAAACTGAATGTATATGTCGAAACTCCTCCATCAATGGGCCGCTCCTTGAGAACAAACATTTCATACTAGGGAACGTTTATACTGGATAGAAACAAAACTGGTGAAATGAAGATATTGTCCACTCCATGTCTGTTTACCAAAAAATAGATCGCTGAATCGTTCCATCATCTCTCTCCTCGTCATTGTAACATCTAGGAAACCGAGTTTGTTATTCAATTCGAGTTCGGAAGTCATGTTAGTTGTTTTAAGTAAGCGGTTGTAAAGAAACTATGAAATGACGATATCATCTCGCAGCGAAATTTGTCTTCTAAATAAATGCCTTATTCAAAGTTAATTAGTTGGTAAACCCAGGGAGAGAGATATCCAAGTCTGCTGTCGGATGCTAATTAGTTCACACTAAAGATTGAAAAAAAAGAAGATTGACAGTTGCACCTAATGATAACACGTTAACGAACAGACCTGATGTCCGTTAGTCGGGATCTTTCATTTCAGTATCAGGTGCTATAGTGTTTAGCGTATCTCTTCTTGATACACACACACACACACCCAATGTAACCACAGAGGAAAAGTAAACCCCCTTCCTACTGAATTACCTATGTGATTTAAAAAATCTTTCCATATTAGTTTGTTTATTAGATGGATATATCACACAGTCACAGAAACAGTATTAGTATTTACTGGATGACAAGGTTTCTAACAAAATTTATTGTTCATAATCATATCACCGATTATAATCACACGAATTCGAAACTTGAGTTTTAAAGTTTTCTTTGTCCTTTCCTATTTGTCATAATTGGGGTGGTAGAATTTTCCAGATATCTGGTTGGACAGGTGCTGAATCATTCTCATTACACTTGTTGGTTTGCAGTTAATTCGATAAACAAAGCTTCTGTTATCAATCTATCCCTTCCTACACCCTGCTGTGACATTAGATTTCAAAACTGTCATCCTATCCCATCCAGCCTATTGTATGGTTGTGTGTAATTGCATGTAGTGAGTGCTATAGCTGAACTATCCTCTAGATTGCAACGTAAAAAGAAAAGAAGATGGGAAGTTAAACACGCTAGTGTGTGTATTACAGGAAACCCACACATTCAAACAGGTATTTAGACTTCCGATCATCCCATCCTATTTCAGTAAAAGTAGGATTGGTGAAATGTTTAAGTGACAACAGAGAACAAAAACTAAGTAGTACCAAAGAAAATCTAAGACAGGAAATGAGACATATAAGGGAAGCCTTGAAACTTAATAATTACCCGGATAAATTAATCAGGAAATATGTAAGGAAATGTAAAAATAAAATAAATAATGATAGTAGCGATAGTGTAAATAATAATAATATTAATGACGACACCAACAATAAGGAATCTAAATCATCAGTAGTAATTCCATACAAGGAAGGAACCTCGGAAACCACCACCTTACGCAGAATTCTTAACAAGGCAGACAGGAATAAAAGTGGCTGGCATTCAAACCAACCACAAACTCAATTAGAAACAAGCTTTGTCGGTTAAAGGATCAGTCCTGTGGAGCCTTTAAAACAAAACAATTTAGTTTATCTAATCCCCTGCCTGTTGGAATGATTGTCAGGTCAAATACATAGGTCAGACTAGTAGAACAGGGTCAGTCAGTGAGTCAGACTAGCCGAGCATAAAAACCTAGCAGCAAAATCTAGATTGGTTGACCCGAATAAGATAAGAAATCTAGAGAACAGTTCAGCTATCGCAAGCATTACATGCAATTACACACAACTGAGCATACAATAGGCTGGATGGGATAAGATGACACTTTTGAAATCTAATGTCACAGGGTAGATGGAGAGAGAGATTGATAAAAACGGAAGCTTTGTTTATCGAGTCAACTGCAAATCAACACGTGTAATAGGAATGATTCAACACCTGTCCAGCTGGATATCTGGCAAATTCTACTACCCCAATGACGATGACAAATAGGAGAGAACAAAGAAAACTATAAAACTCAAGTTTCAAAGTTGTGTGATTACAATTGATATGATTATGAACAATAAATTTTGTTAGAAACGTCATCCAGTAAATAATACTGTTTCACTGTGTGATATATCTAGTAAATAAACTTATATGGAATTAGTCACTACCACAGTGCTCAAGTTTTGCAGATATATTAAAAAATCTTTGTATACTATTTTTATATAAGAGAAGGAATTAATCCATCATGTTATATATTTCTTAGACTGATGTATTTTCCCCCATTTATTGCGTTTCGAACAGAACATGGGTCTTCAGACTTTTAAGTTTCATTAGCGATAGGTTTATTTTAATGCGTCTGGATTGCTTGCCTAACGCCGAACCTTCTCCCTTTTTGCTGGAATGTTGTAGACTGGATAAAAGTTTAGCAGTGCTTGACACAGTCGGCAACCGAAACTGGATTATCCGTGTGGCTGACTGGTAGGCATCCTACCCCAGCAAAACTATCGACTGATATGCTTTTAGAAAAGCGAAAACATAACGCTTACAGAAGTATTGTAACAACAGAAGACAAGGCCAGTCAGGCAACAGATCGTTTATTAACGAAATCAATACATATTTATCAATTTTCATGTATATTATTACTATTGATTATTGTTAGCAGACAAACACAGTCTTCTGATTGGTGGATGTTTCTCTTTGTGACTGTTTCTTGAAGGTCAGATCATCTATCTATCTGCTAACTGTATCCGCCTACGCAAACAAAGTGTGCTGTGATTGGTTGTTGGTTAAGTCAGTCAGTCAGTCAGTCAGTCAGTCAGTCAGTCAGTCAGTCAGTCAGTCAGTCAGTCAGTCAGTCAGTCAGTCAGGCGTAGAATATGCGTTTCATAATTTCTATTACTTACTCATAGTGTTAGTATGATTAACATCTTATTATATCAACTGATGTTGTTTTGTTTTTGTGTTTTTTTTTGACTTTTTTTAACAGCTGGAAAATTTAATTCGCAGCACATTGAATAGCACACTGAAAGATGTTGTTTATGAACCACAACAAGCACGTACTCTTTCCATGAATCTAGCTAATATGATAAGAAAGAATGCACGTGAAATGAATACACCGTCAAGATATAAATTTGTTGTGCAGGTTCATATTGGATCACCAGAACATGCCAGTGTATTTATTAGTAGTCAAGCTGTCTGGAATGTTGAAATGGGTGATACATACGCCTCCGCTACATTCTCTAATTCAAAAGTATACGCTGTTGGTATTATCTATGCTGTGTATTTTGAATAATATGTAATATAATGAAGTAAAATAAAAAATATAATGCAGATTAGTGACTGTCAAAAGATAGATTGGTTGATTGCCTTATTATGTAATATTATGCCTGTTTCAAGGATATATATAAATAGATATGATAGAGAAGATTTGTAGCTCAGGTGGATGATTTTGATGTGGTTGCGTTCTCTCTCCGAGCTAACTGGATAGTAGTTAATTTGAGAAGCTTTTATCGCCCTACTACAAGGCAGGTGACATCTTCCTTCACCGCATACTTCACTTCAATTTGAATTGTTGAAGTGAGCTTTCAGATTTCTCCACCAGTGAGTTTATTAATCATCTCTCCTGGTGGTCGGTGACCACCTTGGACGTGACTCTTCGGTTGCTTTTGTGTGTTTTCACACCCCCTGTAGGCGGCTACTTGTATTGGAACTGATTGTTTCTTTGACTTGAACTTTGACCCTTTGTGTGTGTGTGTGAGGTTGATGATTGGTAAATTGTTGTGTATTGTAATAAAAATGCTATACGTGTATATTGATTAGAGTAGAGCCACAGTGAGATGAGGGAGGAGGATCTAGTTGAAAAGTAAATATTTCTTCGCTGCTCAATCTTTCTGTGTTTGGTAGTGTTTTCCTCAGCCATAACTTTTGTTCAGCTGGAGCCTAGTTCTACACTGAACATCGCCAGTTACCACCTGTACCTACCTACCTACAATCATAATGAAGAAGACATGCTATCCTTTTGGTGGTGATTCAGCTCCTTACTGGTGTTTTCATCTTTTCTTCGGTCTCGTCAGCTACCAACTAGCAGGTGTGTAGAGAGAGAGAGGTTCTCCCAAGAGGCTAGTTCTAAATATTTTCTATTCAACATACCATGTAACTGAAATATAAAGTATGTACATTTCTTGAAACCACTGTGCACATAGAAGTTATGAGACACAATTCAAAGGAGAAACTTTATAGAAATGGTTGACAGGTAGACAATAAGTTTACGATATCGTGTGGTGTTCACTGTTCTCTATTCACTAATTTTCGTCTGACAGAAATAATATATGAGCTGTGATCAAAATTTGATCTTGGACTTACAAATATTGGTCTATCTTTGTTAAACACTTTAAACAGAGTGTGCATGCGTGTGTGTGTAAACAGTTGTAAAACATTTCTTAACGTCTCCATAGGAAGATATAGACAGTCAGGAATTTGACCAAGTATTATTAATTAGTGACACATATCCATTTTTATTTATTAATCAGGATTTCCTATGCATCAGCTAACATCAAACCTTCATGTCCGTTCAAACTGCTAGTATCTAGAATTTTATGATTAGACGTATTTTCAAAATTACGGTGTTTAGGATTAGAGTTTAGTTTAAGCACCCTGTCGAACTTATTGCATTGTCTTCTTTCTGAATATTGAGCTGCTTTATTCGACCTACTGGGTTTGTCAGGTGACTCGACAGCTACGGATTTAGGATATGCATTCTGTTGCAGACAACGGAGAGTGAAAACACGATGATTGTACCAATTACATAGTTTCTTTGTTAATTTAATTCGATTGCAAAGTAATAATTCAAATGAACTGTCTGTCGTCAAGATTTGACAGAATAGTTCTAAGATATTTGGGCGCCGAGTGAGAAGTAGACATTTGTAAAAAAAGTACGGACCAGATCGCCGAACGAAACGTTGGAATCGCTCATTTGAATCTCGCTGAAATTTTACAAATATAATTTTTTACAAATGTCTTATCATCTTTTGTGTTTTTGTTGCAGGCTTGATTCTATCAGTCAGGATTGCAATCTAGCTACACATCCCACAGGATGTTCATCCCGAACCCAATATAAATCAGTGGCAACGCCTCTGACTACAGGACTGGGTAACATGCGTGTTCAAATCTCACACAGGACGTCAGTGTGTCCATAGCTGCGGCTGCATTGCAATTTGCAGTTGTTTTCAAATCATTGCTGACAATGATTCCTTGGTCCTTCTGTTCGTTAACATCAGGTAGTTCTGTGTCCCCTAGGGAGTACAACGTATAAGACTTCTGACCTAAGTGCATTACCGTGCTTTTCTTAGAATTAATTTCCAAACTCCACAGGTTCGACCACTCAGCTAATTTATCTAGATCAGTTTGCAGGGCCGACCTATCCTCGTAATTATTTACAGATTTCCAGATCTTAATGTCGTCCACAAATAATAATGAAGATGAAGTAAGAACTCCCGGTAGTTCATTCACGTATAATAGGAATAGCAAGCGGCTTAATGCAGTCGTCTGAGGAACTCCACTGGATACCGTTTTCCATCCTGATAGTACACCGTTAACTCTAACCTTCTGCCTTCTATCCATTAGGTAATCTCTAAACCGCTCAAATAGGCATTGGTCTAGTGCGAACGAAACCTTTAGGTTACCTAAGGAGACCTAAGTGAGATACTTTATTGAATGCCTTACTTAGATCGATAAAAAAACCACGTCCAACAAAAGGTTTTTATCTCTGGTCCCAACCCAGTCTTCCCTAGTCAATAGAAGGTTTGTCAGGCAGGATCGTCCTGGTCGGAATTCATGCTGTTCCACAGCCAGCAAGCCGTGTTTTTCCATATGAACTAAGAGCTGATCCCTTACACTAGTTTCCAATACCTTTGGTATAATGCATGTCAGACTTACCGGCCGGTAGTTAGCTACCTGTTGACTGTTCCCCTCTTTGAAAATAGGGCTGAAAATGGCATCCTTCCAGTCCCTGGGTAGCTTAGCCTGGGTCAGAGACATTTGCAAAATCTTCGTAAGTGGAATATATATTAAAGCCGCCAAGGAAATTAACAGTTTAGGGTGCAGTCAATCGGGCCCAGGTGATCTACCTGGCTTCAGTTTAGATAGTAGTTTGAGGACTTTCGTGTGCTTTACCACAATTGAGGGCAACTGAGTGGCTATGGCAGTGACTTCGCAATATCCCTGGGTGGTACTGTCAGACGAGAAGACGTCACAGAAGTATTCAGACAGGTTTTCAGCCTTTACTTCGTCTGACTCAGCCGCTTCTCCACTAATGCTTATGAGTGGCAGTAAACCACTGCTAGTTTTAGTCCTACATTTTATATACGAGTACAGTCTTTTTGGGTAATGAACACTGTCAGAGGTTGTATCGCGCGCCTCCCTAATTCCAAAAGTCTTCACTTCCTGACGTGAAACACTGAAGCTATTTGATTGTTCCAGCCTTTTATGCACCCGACAGTTCAAAAATCCCTGAGGATTCAGTATTACAAAGGATGGTATGATGGACGGTCCAAGTTCATTGGCGAATTCAATCAAACTCAATATCAGTTACGACCAGCTAAATAAATAACAGTGTTCTATTCTCACAGTAGTTACAAATTTTGCACGATAATATATATACTACTTAGTGATTAATATGAGTAGCTGAAATTATTCACACGAATTATTAGTCACACATTTTTGCCAGAAGTGGTCTATATATGAAACATTGGAAGGATGGACGGGTGTTTCGCGTCCGTTTCAGGCTGAATTCATCAACGGTGCACCACCAGTGGCTATAGCTCAGGTAAGGGAGCCAAATCAATTCAAGCAGGTCACTTTGCGTGATTGGAATAATTTTAGCCTGCAAATGAAGTTGTGTAGTGAGATTTCTCACTTCGAACTGTGTAATTGGCAAAACTGAGAATCTGATTGCTTAACACCTCCTTCCTAATCACCGTCAAAAATAATTAGACCCTGCAGTATCCGTAGAAATTATTAGGCTGGCATACATATGTACATCGATGCGAATTCAAATGTGAAGAACTTTGAAATAAGAATAAAACTTGTGCACTGTAGTGGTAGAGTAAATAATTCCATGATGGACAAAATTTTTTTTGATAAACTGTCACACAGCGTGTTATGCAGTAATCTCATACATTTATTTCCCTTAATGAATAATGAATTTGAACAAAGCAAGAATTACAGTGGTTTTTGCAGAATAAACTGGTACCATACTTTGTTTATTTCGTTGTCTTCTCGTCAACTGCTTACAGGCCAAAAACATTACTAAATATATCTACAGAAACAATTTTAACATACTTGCACAGAGTTCATTTTAAACAAAAATCAATCGATCAATATACGCATGCAGTCAAGCCATTGCTCGACTGGAACCCGAATGGGAAGCGGCGAATTAGTTGGTCGTCAGTGCAAGGGTGGGTGACTTGGAGGAGGTGATGTGAAGAGGAGATGAGAACGTGTGGTCAGACTTTGAGCCAGGTGAAGACTCTAGCAGAGAACCGAACGCAATGGAGACGTGAGCGGCTGAAGCCCTATGTTCCTCTAGGAATTGAAGGAAACAATAATAATCATAATAATAATAATAATGCACGCTGAAAATTCCACACCTGTACCACAAATACTGTCTGGAATAAAGCTGTTATTATTATTATTATTAAATCATCCACCTGAGCTACAAATCTTCTCTATTTGTTTCAAAATTAATATCACACTGTTATTCGGATTATGAATAAATGTGCGTGGGTACTTTGACATCATTTTTTTAATCTCGCATCTCGGTGAATAAATACATGTTCAAGATTCAAGGGGGGGGGCGGGTGTGTACCCAACCACCTACATTCAGATGAAAAGCAAAAAGAAGTCACCGACAATTTTCTTTTTTAACAAGACTTTTTATTATTATGATACTTGCGAGAAAGGAGAAGAAATGAGATGATTAGAAGAAATTGGAAAGTTAACACTATTTACACGAAAAACAAAAGAAGAAAATATAGTTGGCTGATGACACCAGTGAGTGACTGTCATGACTGTCTCAGAATTATTTTGACTCAGAATAAACAATATGCATGATGATATACTGTTACTTAGCAACAGGCGACTCGTTGACAATCACTTGGTAACGTTGTAGAATTTAGGTATCAATCTAAAAAGCAATTAGGAAAAAAAAGAAAGCAATTGAACAGTGGGCATAGTATACTTGAGGATTTCATCATGAGCTGACATCAGAGTGCGGGAACCATTGGAAAGCCTGCCACAGGGAGTACTGGACACCTGTTTCCCCCGTCCTAGTTTGGGACCGGCTATTCAGCAGTACTCACCCACCCCACTGACACGGTTCAATCCCACGACCACGTTCTGGTTATAAGACTGGTTACAAGAGAGGTTTTCAGCCTTTCCTTCGTCTGACTCAACCGATTATCCACTAATGCTTATGAGTGACGGTATACCACTGCTAGTTTTAGTCCTACATTTAATATACGAGTACAGTCTTTTTGGTAAATGAACATGTTCAGAGGTTGAATCGCGCGCGTCCCTAATTCCAAAAGTCTTCACTTCCTGGCGTGAAACACAGAAGCTATTTGATTGTTCCAGCCTTTTGTGCACCCGTCAGTTCAAAAATTCCTGAGGATTCAGTATTACAAAGGATGGTATGATGGATGGTCCAAGTTCATTGGCGAATTCAATCAAACTCAATATCAGTTACGACCAGCTAAATAGTGTTCTATTCTCACAGCAGACACAAATTTTGCACGATAATATATATACTACTTAGTGATTAATATGAGTAGCTGAAATTATTCACACGAATTATTAGTCACACCTGCTTGCCAGAAGCGGTCAGAGGTCACAATTAAATTTAAATTGAATTTTAGATTTTCCCATCCATTGATTGATTGATTGGACCGAAGTGCTTGGTCTCTCAGGTTGACATGTCTGTTGGCTTCTTGTGCAGATGCTTCAACGACGATATCTGGGCATTTTAATTAGAATTTAATTGGTGGATGGTGGTGACTAGCAGTGTGATCCAGGATCCAAGTACATCCAGCCAACTGACCACGAGTCCCAAATGGGACGAAATGCGCGTTATCCTGGACTGGATTCCACTGCTAGTCACCATCCATAAATTAAATTCTAATTAGAGAAAAGATGATAGTGTAAGGCATTTTTTGCCCGTAAATCTGCTGTGAAGATGTTGCCTAGGAAGACAATGAAAGTTTCGCAGTTAAATCAACCGACGCACTCAAAGGACACAATTAAATCAGAAATTACAAGCCATCTGATGTTTACTTTCCGAATTCAGAAGTAAGTATCACGGACCAACATACAATCTTTATCGCACTAACATTTACGAAAAACTGTCGGACTGTATAACACCCAGGGTAGGTGGGCGAAGTTCAACAATAGCGTCCGTCCCAGGAGTGTGAACTGTCTCTCCAGTGACCTTGAACGCATGCTAGTCGTTGGCTGTGACGGCATCTGTCATTATCATAGCTGAAATATCAACACTATTCACCAACTTTCAAGTGGAGCAAATTTCACCCAGATCACGTTTTCAAGTACTGTTTGTACAATTTGTTAATAGATCGTTAGGGTTAGGATTAGGGTTAAGGTGAGTATTGGGGTTAGGGTTAGGATTACGGTTTGAATAAGGGTTATGGTTAGAGTTAGGATTAAGCTTATGGTTACGATTAGGGATAGATTTATACTTGATGTCATTTATTTATTGTAATTTGTTTTATTATTATATACGTTTTCCTGGTAAGTAGTCGTCTATCCTCTTGCTGGAAAGCATAACAGTTCAACCGAGGACCCTTTTTTGGAAGACTGCAAGCAGGATGACAGAGAGAGTGAGATAAACGATTCACAAAAACACTTTTATCTGTAGTCATCTCGGTGAATACCCATGTACAGAAACTAGTCTAACTTAGCAACTGATACTCCCCCTCTTACAACTAGGACGCCCTATTTTTAAGCCATGTGTCAGAGAGAAAGGTGACCTGTTTTCAATGCGTTTTCAAGCATTTTCTTGTCAATATACATACATCATTTTTCGCTGACCAAACACTCCTCATTTTTTTGCGATTGATCAGCTGAAGATCACTCGCTCGTGTGCATTCGCATCCTTTGGGACGCCTATTGTTGAACTTTGCCGGTAGGTGAAGAATATTCAGAAGACTTAGATGGCTTGAAATGAGGAGGTATTTCGCTTGTGATTTTGAAATCCGGACAGTGAGTTTTTTCCTTCCTCGTTATATGAAATCTTAGGACAGTAATCACCAGAACGAGCATTGTCTCAACTACAGGAGGAACGGACGAGGATGTCAAATCGAGAATCGGGAAGGCGAGAAACACATTCATCAACCTGAAACAACCAATCTGGAAATCTTCGTCACTCAGCAACACTCAACAACAAAATTCGGATTTTCAATACAAACGTCAAGTCAGTCGCTTCTTCTAAACGGATCACAAAACTGGCGGGTTACAAAGAATGAGCATTTCCAACGGCCTGTTGCAGACCTTTATCAACAACAACAACAACTGTCTTCGCTAGCATCATACTGAAGATCAGATGGCCGTAAAGAACAAGAACCAACAAGAAACTATGGGAACAAACAAACAGAACAAGAACCAATCGCCCGACAAATATGCAGTTGAAAGTGGAGATGGATTGAACACTCGCTGAGGAGGCCGTTGGGTGACATCGCGCGCCTGGCCATCGCTCTAGTGGAACCCGAAAGGGAAGCGGCGAGTGGGACGTTGAAGGGTGACATGGAGGAAATCGTGTGAAGAGGAATTGAAACTGGATGTACTGACATGGATGCAGGTGAGAAGTACAGGAGAAGACAGAAACAAGTGGAGGCGTGCAGTTGGAGCCCCATGTTCCACTAGGAACCCAAGGGAACAATAATAATGATAATAACTAGAACAAGACGTTCATATTATGAAGGAGACAATAAATGTTTCTACTGAATACGGCGGGATCTTTAGTACAAGGCTTACAAACAGTGTAAATAGTACCACAACGTACCCCGACATTTTGCTTTTGGATAACTCTGGGTGTAACAAAGGAGATTGAAATTAATCGTTGAAATGATAAGTGAAGTCCTGACTACTTTAATAAGTAAGTAAGTAAGTGAGCAGTTCCGTCAGCTAGTGCTGAGCCAGTCTCATCTGATTCAGGTTTCTGAATAAATTAGAAGAAACTGTGATTGGTCGCCCGCACCCCCACCCGAAACATAATACTACTGTGGCGTGTTTGCTACTGATACGTTCTATCAGTAGCATGTATATTAAAAGATAATTTAATAATTCCCATTGTAGGCATTAAGAACACAATATTCAGCGAAGAGACTCTTTTCAAGCTGTACAATCATATATATATGGTTTATTTTATAAGAAATTATATCACGTTTGTATTTTTTTTCCTTCCCGTTCCCCAGTGGAACATAGGGCTTCAAGCTTGTGACAGGAAAAGTTTGATTGTTTTTGATCATAGATGTCTACGATCTCTTTCTCACATTAGGTGGCATAATAAGGTAAGTAATGTTGACGTTATGCCTAGGGTGTTGGGCAAAGAGGGAAAATCAATCGACGAGGCTATAAAGTTACATGGATTAATATGGCTAGGTCACGTGCTGTGCATGCCTAACCATCGCCTCCCCCTCCCGACGGCCATTACTAACTTATATAGGTGCAGGTTGGAAAAGAGTAAGCGGTGGCCAAACAAAAACATGGCCTCATCAATCCATGAAATCCCTGACAGTTAAACTGAGTCAGGTAGGGAGATGCAGACTTCCGGGTTGGGGCCCGCCCTCGGGACTCTAAGAATCAATGGCTGGAGACAGACAATAGGTGACATGGCTCAAAATCGTTGTCAATGGCTTACGCAGATATATTCAATCTCTGTAGTCTTTCATATTCCTTTCTACCATTACTCATTCTGTTTCACTCTTATTTATTTATTTATATATTTTTTCCTTCACGTTCCTCACTGGAACATAGGGCTTCAAGCTAGTGGTTTGAAGTTTCTGTAGCAGTGTTCATTTTACAAGATGGGGTTGCTAGCCTCACGCCCAACCTTTCCTCTTTTACCAGCATTATTTCCGGCTTGGCGAGGTCAAGGAGTGCGTCGGTGGCCGGGGATCGAACCCCGGACCATGTGCATGGTCGGCGAGCGTCATAACAGCTACGCCACCGACGCACGTTTGTATGGACTACCTAAAATTCATAAGACAGGATTACCCCTCCGGCCAATCCTCGATATGGCGGGTTCTTTTATTATCACGGAATCGCTCAATGACTGCCTGAAATACTGGAACCAGCAGTCAGAAGGCAAGTATCTAAGTTTTCCATTGATGATACGTTTAAATTTATTTGATGATAGCATTAAAGATTTTAATGTCTCAGACAAAATCCTGTTCTCATTAGTTGGGACGTCGCTATTCACCAATGTTCCTGTCATGGAAACTGTTGGCTATTTATGTGATTATATTGATACATATAGTTTAGAAATAGGACTGCCGACTATCTACCTTAAAGAGCTTTTATTGAAATGCACGTTGATTGTTCATTTCACCTTCAATAATGAGATCTTTAGACAGAAAGACGGCATTGTCGTGGGATCACCACTGGGTCCGCTGCGGTATATATATATATATATATATTCGGATCAACCAATCTAGCTTTTGATGCTAAGTTTTTATCCTCGGTTAGTCTGACTCATTAACCCTGTTCTACTAGTTTGACCCATGTATTTGACCTGACAATCATTCCATCAGGCAGGGGATTAGATAAACTAAATTGTTTTGTCGGTTAAAGGCTCCACTGGCAGGATTGATTCTTTAACCGACAAAGCTTGTTTCCGATTGAGTTTGTGGTCGGTTGGTTTGAATTCCAGCCACTTTTATTCCTGTCTGCCAGCAGTGTTAAGAATTCTGCGTAAGGTGGATGGTTTCCGAGGTTCCTCCCTTCCTTGTATGGAATTACCACTGATGATTTAGATTCCTTATTGTTGATGTCAATCAAATTTAATTGGTGGTTGGTACACACATCTGCAATGATGATGAGGTAGGCGGGGTGGAAGAGACAAAGTGTGTTGGCAATCAATATCATATCACGGTGTGTAAGGTGGTACTGTGTAGTGTAGTGTAGTGTAATCAGGTACACACACAGAAATATGACACACACACACACATTTGTGCCTAGTGAGTGAGTGAGTGAGGGAGGGAGTGAATGTTTGTATTAATATCTATGTGTGTGTGTAAAACTTGGGCACTGTGGTGGTGGTGGTGGTGTGTAGTAAGTAATTCCCTTATTAGTTTGTTTATTAGATGGATGGATGTATCACACACCCACAGTCAGTGAGTGAGTGAGTGAGTGAGTGAAACAGTATTAGAGTATTTACTGGATGTGACAAAGTTGTTTCGAACACAATTCATCGTTATTATTGCTGTTCATAATCAAACACATCACCAATTATTATAATCACACTCGACTTCGAAACTTGAGGAGTCTGATAGTTCTCTTTGTCCTCTCCTATTTGTCATCGTCGTCGTTGGGGCAGTAGAATATTCCAGATACCTGATCTGGTTGGACAGGTGTTAAAGCATTCCTATTACACGCAACCCCTGTGACATTAGATTTTAAAACTGTCATCTTATCCTATCCAGCCTATTGTATGGCTGTGTGTAGCAGTATGAAGTGCTTGCGATAACTGCTGAACTATTCTCTAGATTTCTTATCTTATTCAGGTCAACTAATCTAGATTTTGCTGACAGGTTTTTATGCTGCTCGGCTAGTCTGACTCACTGACTGACCCTGTTCTACTAGTTTGACCCATCTATGTATTTGACCTGACAATCATTTCAGCAGGCAGGGGATTAGATAAACTAAATTGTTGTGTTTTAAAGGTTCCACTGGCAGGATTGATCCCCTAACCGACAAAGCTTGTTTCTAATTGAGTTTGTGGTTGGTTTGAATACCAGCAGCAACTTTTATTCCTGTCTGCCAGCATTGTTAAGAATTCTGCGTAAGGTTGGTGGTTTCCGAGATTCCTTCCTTCCTTGTATGGAATTACCACTGATGATTTAGATTCCTTATTGTTGGTGTCACTTAAACATTTCACCAATCCTATTTTCACTGACATAGATTGGATGGGATAATCGGAAGTCCAAATATCTGTTTGAATGTGTGGGTTTCCTGTAAGCACACACACACTAGTGTGTTTAACTTCCCATCTTCTTTCCTTTTTACATTGCAATCTAACAGTGGAAGCTTCTCCGCTTCCTGACTTTCCAATTCATCATAAGTGAATTGAACTGCCTCCACCTTTGAGTTAATGTATTCGAAAAATCTATCTGCATCCTGTGTTCTAAGTGCAGTGCACGTGTGCCATCTCCATACACCTCCACCATACTTCGACGTGGGGTGCGGGTGGGGGTGAATATTTCAATCGCTATGTTTTCCCACCTACTTGGTGATCCCATGGTAACCCCCTCACTGTTTGTTTCTAAATTTTCCATCGGAAGAATTTAAATACTGTGGAAGTCAGGCATAGCCAGCTGCACTCCCAGCCAGCACAGTGTCGTCCTCAAGTGGTACTTTCATCCTAAGTTCGAGTTCTTGGTCAGAAATGATGAGCGCCTTTCTGACTGACTGACTCTATAGCCATATTTATTATCGGTATACATGCATATAAACTGACAATAATACTGTTTCACTGACTGTGTGATACATCCATCTAATAAACAAACTAATATGGAATTACTTGCTACCACCACAGTGCCCAAGTTGCATGGAGGATTCCACTCATCATGAGCTGACTGACATCAGCGTTAGAGAACCACTGTAAAAAACCAACCAGGGAAGAGTACTGCCAGACAGCTAGCTGTTTCCCCCAGTGTGTCCGACTAGTTTGAGGCCGGCTATTCAACACAGTACGCACCACCCGACCACACTGTCAGGGTTCGAACCCAGGACCACGTTCTGGTTATAAGGCCAACGAGCAATCTCGTAGACTATTGAGCCAGTGCAAGAATTCCAACTTCTACCAATTCATGCACGACATAGTGAGACCATTTCGCAATGAGATCTTCTTCAATGAGTGAGTTACTGCCTCATCTTCAACCTGCTGCTGTACCCTACTGGTCACGGCTTCCAACTAGAACCACCACAGGTCACTGCCTACGTGGATAGGGCCAGTCAATAGTGAGCATCAGATTAATTTTTCAAGTATTGGTTTTGTAGGGATTTTTGTTTGATTGTATGGAGGATTTCATCATGAGCTGACGTCAGTTAGAGAACCAGCAGAGGAGTATTGGACAGCTGTTTCCCCCGTCCTAGTTTGGGACTCTACAGCAGTACGCACCCACCACACAGGGTTCGAGCCCAGGACCTTCCGGTTACAAGGCAAGCTAGCTGGCTTGTATACCATTCAGCCACCACTCACTGGGACCCGACTCTTCAATGGCCAACCAGTGCATGAATTCTAACTTTTCTACCAATTCGTGATGCATTTAGCGCGACTTGCACCAACCAACCAATGTAGTCGGTGGGACATCTACCCATCCTCACACTTGACATCTGGTTTGTAAGGGTTAGTTTTGTTTTTTACGAGTTGATCAAGCACGGATTGATATCATCAATGAGTTGCAATGAGAAGCATTCAAAACCAGCATTGTGGGGAGTACTGGACAGGCGAGCTAGCTAGCCCGTAGACCGTTGAGCAGCCACTGGGACCCGATCCAATGACCTCATTCATTCGAAGCCTTTCTTCACTCGCCTTTTTTCAGAGGAGAAGGAGGGGACAGTGAGCAAAAATGTACAAAAAGCAATTAGAATATATCGCCTCTTAATCAGTTCGTTGCCTTTTTTGTTTTGTCTTTCTGTTTTTTGTTTTACAAGTGTTCAACATAATAACTAAGAGAAAATGATATATATGAATAGCTTTCATTTCTAAAAGGAGATAAATGAGGAAAGCTTTAAACTAACCTATCCTAGTGTATATATGTATAGATATATATGCGCGTATGTGTAAACTAGTGTGTGCGGTTGACAGGAGGATAAATTCCAGTCAACGTGTCTGCGCCTCTCTGCCTACCATCATCAACACACAACCGTCAACAGTCACTCTGATTTGATTCCTTCTTCGATAACAGTACGTATGTGGGTGCGAGTGTGCATGTATCATCAGAATGTCTACAGCATAACGGGAGGATAGATGACACAACGACTAGTGTAGGCAAATTACACGCACGCACACACACACCAACACGTGTCTAATTATCTATTTGCAAATACACAAATACACATATATGCACAAACATACACACTTTGACCAACTAGCGTAGTTTGTAAGTCCAACAATTGAAGTAGGGGATTAATTCGCAAGGAAACAGAGTTAGTTGGTATGTACACCAACCAGCGAGAAAAGCCAGAAAAACACCCATCAGTACGGAAGTAAGTTAGTTAGTTAGTCAGCTAGTTATCTAACACGAGTTTAAGTCAACTAGCTTGTGAATTTAAATTTCCAAAATAATGTCAGTTTGCATAGGAAGAAAGGGAAAAAAGGGGAAAATACTGTGTGTGTTCTCTTCTCTACTGGTGGTGGTGGTTGTTGTTGATTTTTATTCATAAGATTCACTGAGAGGATTAATTTGTCAATCGCGTCCTATTCTCCTCTTCCTCTTCTTCTTCTGTCAGTATCTCAACACAGTTGAAAGTGGGGGGGGGGAGACTGGCAGAAGACTGGCTAAAACTCCCCAAGGACAGTGAAAGATGGTTGTAGATAATCTATGCAAAATAGAGGGTGGGCGGAGGGGGAGAGGGAGAGGCGGGGGTGGAATTTGTTCAACAACAACAACAAACACAACACATAAAATCGAAACGATTAGAAACACACCCTGTGTATGTATTCTGTCTTTCGCCTTCTCAATCAATTCACATCACAAAAACAAATATGAGATAATTTGATAAATTTAGTTGTTTATTTTATGTGTGTGGTCATCAGTTTTATTCCTTTACGTTCCCAGGGGGGATGATGTGAGGTTTCAAGGTTTGAGCGTTGAAATCTCATTAGCGGTGATATTGTTCTTTTTCTTTTCTTCTCTTTTTTTACAGAGAAGGAGGGAGGGAGGGGTTGGTAGTCCCACGTCCAAGTTTCCTTGTTCGCCGGACTTACTACCCCGGCGAAGTGAAGTTTAGGGAATGCATCAACGGAGAATTGAACCCGGACAGTGTACATACTTAGCAGTCTAAACTGGTCACCGACTGACTCAGTTCCAAAGAAAACCTTATTTATGAATTTGAAATTCAAAGGTGATGATCAAGCTTCAGATATGCTCAAAAACCGCGTGTCTCTCTAAATCAGTCAGTAAGATGTTCTTTGCAGCAAAATTACATTGCATGACGTTCACCGGCCGCAAGCTGTTCTCCATATCTGTAAAAGATAAGCTCCCCCGTCTGACCACCTCCATGTGCATCTATCAGTTCACCTGATCCTCTCTTGTGGAGCAGGGTACATTGGCCGTAGTCAGAGGACGCCACTTTCCACCACACGGATACGAGAACATATTCCAACAGCATGGTTTACAAGGGGAAAGGAAGTGTGTGTGCGAAGTGCTCTGTTCTAGAGCACCTGATCGACACCTGTCACTCTACACCAACCCTAACCATGATTTTAAGATCATATATAGAATCCATTCATGACTTTAAGCCAGCCAGCCAGGTCTTTGTGTACAAAAGAAGTACATACAATCCCTACTTCTGCCTTGGCCGTAGAGGGATAGACATTTATTTATTTTGTTTATTTAGTTATTCTATGTACTTTTCCCTTATTACTACGATTATTATTATTATTATTATTATTACTATTCTCACTCTGAATTGTTTCCACTTGACCCACTTGACATTTTAAACCCAAAATTATTAATTTTTATATTTTTTATTTTTACAATATTGAATTCTATCTTATCAAATTTCACACCATATTATGTAACATTTTATATTCGTCTACTAATCCTATAATTATGTACCCCTTTCCAACAACATCTATACACCTTATGTATTATTCTATATACGACATTAATTATTTTGCCACTTGACATTAAACTATGATTATAATCACAAATATTTTAATTGCATTTCATACCACTACTGCTATTATTATTATTTTATAGAGAAGGAGGGAGGGGTTGATAGTTCCACGTCCAAGTTTCCTTGTTCGCCGGACTTACTACCCCGGCTAAGTGAAGTAAGTTTAGGAATGGGGAATCGAACGAGGAGTCGAACCCGGACAGTATACACATACTTAACTGTGTATAATAAAGAACTGAGTTGGAAGTGTGTCGTTCGTACTCCACTTATCACGGAATATACACATTTGATCACAGGGAATAATAAAAAAGACAGTTGCAGCGAGGAAGAAAAGCTTTTCTTTTCGACGAAATCATCAACGACAAGGCTGTACATTCGTGTGTTTATGATAAATCGGTGGGAAAGTTCCAGAATAATTTCTGGTCAAGGGTCAGATTAATAGAATTACAATTAGGAATTAAAATGCCATAATAAACAGGGTGGTGGGACGAATAAAGCTCAGACAAAGTAGCATCATAATTACTGAGAAGATTGACATTGATTGTGCAATTAGGGGTTAGAAATGTAGAAATAACAAAAATAGATAGACAGGATTCATTATAATAAAGGTTTTTGTATTTCCCAATGAATGAAAAACAAAACGATATTGTTGTTTTTAATGACGTTTCGCTATTTAATGCTGCTGCTAATAGCTTTATCAAAGCAGTATTATTAAACCAGAAGAATTTACAAAATCCACTCAGCATATATATAACAAAGAGTTAAGAGGTGGGTGAGAAAATAGACTTACTTAGGTCAAGTTAAAAGGAGGACATATTGAAGGTCAAAATAACAATGAAGATCAATCACTAAACCAAATAACAGAGGTAATAGTACATCTGTTCTGGTATCAAAACAAAGTTTACTAACTTGATCATCGTTCGTCAGTCTGGGGGCATTTTTCGTTGTCAAGTTGGTCAATTGGTAAAGATAACAAAACCAAGTGTAGATTGTTGGATTTGATCAGTGTGTAAAATTATAAAGGCAGTGTGTGTTTACATAGTGAACTTGCATATCACATTCGTGTTGATTTTGTCACTTCATGGGGGAGGGGATGGAGGTGTTGTAACCAGGTCAGATTCTGTTTTAGTCCATCATTCCTATTCAGTTCAGACAATTTGGATTCCATTAGATGATATGAAGTACTGGCTTCTGATGATATTAGACGTTCTTTGTGATTTCTGAAATGCTTTTTCTGGATGACAATTTCAATATTGTCAAAATCAATTTTGTGGCCAACCTGATTCTATAGCGTATGGCTGGCTGATGATTTTTCAAGTTTTTCTAGTTCAACCGGATTTATTTCTCGGCAGTCGAACAGAAGACCAGTAGTAGTTCAGCGAAGAGTCTCTTTTCGGCGTCGGCGGCGAATTCATTTTCATAGCTGTACGTAACTCTATTCTTTAACAATCGTTTTTGACAACTCATCATCTTTTGTTACTACCTACCCTCTTATATATCAACACATCCAATTCTCATCTGAACTTACTAATTGTATTTTCGTTTGACAAATTTAATGTACACACACACACATACATACAAAACAACCATATATACAATATTTGCGATTGTACAGCGCTATGGGATGCTCCTGTCCATCCCAAGCAAAATACTAAGCTGCATCATCCTGGAGAGAATCAAACATGCCCTGGATGAAAAACTTCGACCGGAACAGGCTGGATTCAGGAGAAACAAGTCATGCATTGATCAGATCGCTACATTACGGATCATCATTGAACAAAGCTTGGAATGGCAGTCACCTCTCTATCTCACTCAACTTCATCGACTTTGAAAAGGCCTTTGACAGCGTCGATCGAGAGGTGATTTGGAAACTACTTAGCTACTACGGGGTGCCACCGACAATTATACATCTCATCCAACAGCTATACGACAATGCTGCATGCCAAGTAATCCACAATGGGAAACTTACGGAATCCTTCGAAGTGAGGACAGGAGTAAGACAAGGCTGCCTACTATCACCAATGATTTTCTTGATTGCAGTAGACTGGATAATGCGACAAACAGTGGGCAATGAGGAAACAGGCATAAAATGGACACACACAAAGAACTTGGAGGATCTGGACTTCGCCGATGATATATGTCTGATTTCCCACAAAATGGAAGATATGCAAGCGAAAAGCAACAAGTTAGCAGAAGAAGCATCAAAGATAGGACTTCAGGTGAACATAGAGAAAACAGAGGTGATGAAGATTCCTGGGCAACACCACCAACAGCAACAACAACAACAGACAACAATCAGCATAAATGGGAGGAACCTGAAAGAAACAACCTCCTTTACCTACCTTGGAAGCATCGTTTCAACTACAGGCGACGGAACTGACGAGGATATCAAAGCAAGGATCGGAAAAGCAAGACAAGCTTTCACTACTCTCAAGTCTGTGTGGAGGTCAACAGCACTCAGCATCAAAAATAAGATCCGGATTTTCAACTCCAATGTGAAGTCAGTGCTACTATACGGATCAGAGACTTGACGCGTCATAAAGAGCATCTCAAACAAACTACAGACCTTCATCAACAGTTGTCTTCGCTCAATACTCAAGATCAGATGGCCGGCCAGAAAAGATCAGCAACAGGGATCTTTGGGAGCGAACCAACCAGGAACCGATTGTGAAACAAATAGGCAGGAAGAAATGGAGATGGATTGGCCATACTCTGAGGAAACCATCAAGTGACATCACTAGACAAGCCATTGAGTGGAACCCGAAAGGGAAGCGGCGAGTTGGTCGTCCAAGGGTGACTTGGAGGAGGTCATGTGAAGAGGAGATGAAAACGTGTGGGCAGACTTGGAGCCAGGTGAAGACTATAGCAGAGAACAGAACGCAATGGAGACGCACGGCTGAAGCCCTATGTTCCTGTAGGAATTAAAGGATACAATAATAATAATAATAATAATAATAATAATGAAAATGAATTCGCCGCCGACGCCGAAAAGAGACTCCTCTTTGCTGAACTACTACTGCTGGTCTTCTGTCTATTGATAAACGAGTTGCTTTAGAAAAAATTATTATTATAAGCGTAGAAATATTTGCACAAGTAAAAATAAACTCTCATTTAATCAGAGGAATGAAGCCAAATGTAGCTAAATGTGTAACCGGAACAAGGAAGGAGATCCACTTCACTTTTCACATTTAGAGCTAACAATGTATCTGCCTTTCCCAAGCTTATACATTTCAACTTCACATCAAGCGGTTTGAAGCATTTATTATTTATTATTATTATTATTATTTGATCCACAAAATCACCGTCATTGGTTAAATTTTGTTTTATACATAAATCTATGTAAATTAGAGTGAAGCCTGAAGAAGGGGATCTAATTGAAAACAACAGCGATATTGTTCGCCTATTATTATATGTCTTGTTCTGAATATATATTTGTGCGTTGAAGTTTTAGTAGCAATTTGGTTAAGTTTTGTGGGGGTGAAGTTGCTAGCTAGCACCACGCCCCAACCCTCCCTCTTTATCCGGGCTTGGGACCGGCTAGAATACTAGTGACCTAGTAATCTAGGCGAAGACTTACAAGCGTTATGCCGACAAACTGGTCGAAGAAGCAGCCAGAGAAGACAGGACTCCAGGTGAACATAGACAAGACACGGAGGTTATGAAAATAACCAACCAACCAACAAAACAAAACAACAGCAGCAACATCCACGCGCCGCCAATCACCATCAACGGGAGGGATTTGAAAGAGGTTACTTCTTTCACTTATCTAGGGAGCATTGTCTCAACTACAGGAGGAACGGACGACGAGGATGTCAAATCGAGAATCGGGAAGGCGAGAAACACATTCATCAACCTCTAAAACCAATCTGGAAATCTTCGTCACTCAGCAACACTCAACAACAAAATTCGGATTTTCAATACAAACGTCAAGTCAGTCAGTTCTTCTATACGGATCAGAAACTTGGCGGCGGTCACAAAGAATATTTCCAACAGCCTGTTGCAGACCTTTATCAACAACAACTGTCTTCGTTCTATACTGAAGATTAGATGGCCGGAAAGAATCACAAACAAGAAACTATGGGAACAAACAAAACAAGAACCAATCGCTCAACAAATATGCAGGAGAAAGTGGAGATGGATTGGACACTCGCTGAGGAGGCCGCTGGGTGACATCGCGCGTCAGGCCATCGCTCGAGTGGAACCCGAAAGGGAAGCGGCGAGTAGTGGGACGTCCAAGGGTGACATGGAGGAGATCGTGTGAAGAGGAGTTGAAACAGTATGGATTAACATGGATGCAAGTGAAAAGTACAGCAGAAGACAGAAGTAAGTGGAGGCGTGCAGTTGAAGCCCTATGTTCCACTAGGAACCCAAGGGAACAATAATAATAATATATGCCTTGTTCTAAATCTGATATCATAAAAAAATAGGGTTTAATAATAATAATAATAATAATAATATTCTACCTACCCATAGACACAGTGGCACTCTTCATTGATAAGGCGGTTTCATCCCTTTGTTCCATATGACTACTTCCAGCCTGACTACTATTCATCGTTGTATCATCCACTTGTTGATTTTGATACTGTTGGAATATCTGTTGTGGAGATTTTTCTCCGTCTCCGCCTTCTCCGGTCTCCACCTTCTTCTTGTCTCGATTGGTATTCATCGGATTTTTTTCTACTACGTTTTTTTATCTGATAATTAGTCAAGTCGGCGACAGGATTCACATTTGTCTGCTGCTGTGCTGATGCTCTTGATGCTGATGATGATGATGATTGTAGTGTGAGTTCATATTGACCAGTGAATATTGATTTGTGTCAGAATGAAGTGGTTGTTGCTGTGGCTGTTGCTGTCGCTGTTGTTGTTTCTGGTGGTGGTCGTCGTCGTGTTCTTTAAATTGTTCTAAATTTAAACTATTCCATAGTAGAACATGATGATTCATCATTAGATAAGATTGTAGTGATGATTGAGTTGTACTCAAATTTATCGAGGATTGATCATGCGTGGGTTGTTTTTTATTTATTAGTGCATCTTTGTTAAAATAATAATGACTGTTATTATTATTATTAGTAGTAGTAGTAGTATTACTATTAAATATTTGGTGAGTGGTGTTCATCCTTTGGTGATAATGAATTCCCGTTTATTTCGCCTTTGAAACAGTTAAAACAAAAATACTGAAAGATAGTTCGAATTCGATGATGGTAAATATCTCAAGTCTGATAACTGATAACGACGAATAGTTAGTTAGTTGGTTAGTTAGTTCAGCGCAGCAGTAGCAGCAGCAGTTGGGACAATTTAGTGAGAAGAGATTTTTTTGTCAATATGCGGGGGCGGGGGTGGGGGGCAGGACGTGTTTAAGTTAAGTTGTTACATTTTCTTGCTTTCTTGCCTTCTTTCTTTCCCTCTTTCTATCTTTTGTTTTCTCCTCTTTTTCTCATTGGACGTAGACGCCACGTCCACCACCTTTTTGGAGACCAATCGAATCGAAGCAAAAGGAGGGGGGGGGATGAAGTTGCGCGCGATATGCGATATGCCCCATATGCTGTGTGTGTGTGTGTGCGTGTGTTATACCCGAATCTGTCTTGTTTTGACATACAGGGGTTGTATGTAAGAATATTTTTAGATGTCTGTCTCCCTGTAAGAAACAACAACAACATGTTGTTGGTACTGCTGTATAGAGATTCAGATACCATCACTGGATTGTGTTGGTTTAAATTAAGCCAAAATATTTAAAATAAAAAATCAGTTTTGCAAAAAGGATAAGGAAAATTTGTAGTTCTGATTCCGTTGACTGATTCGGAATTTGACTTCTTAAAAGCCACGCTCGCAGAAAACGGTTGGTTACCACCCTAACCGATTTATTGACAGCAACATAACATGAAAGATAAGATAAGCAGTCTAAACTGGTTGTCACCGACTGACTCAGTTCCAAAGAAAACACCTTCCTTATTCAATGAACTTGGAATTCAAAGGTGATGATGATCAAGCTTCAGATATATGCTCAAAAACCCCGTGTATCGTCTCTCTAAATCAGTCAGTAAGACGTTCTATGCAGCAAAATTACATTACATGACGTTCACTAGCCGCAAGTTGTTCTCTACCTCTGTGTAAAAGATAAGCTCCCCCGTCTGGCCGCCTCCATGTGCATCTATCAGTTCACCTGATCCTCTTGTGGAGCAAGGTACATTGGCCGTAGTCAGAGGACGCCGCTTTCCACCGCACGGATACGAGAACATATTCCAACAGCATGGTTTTACAAGGGAGAAAGGAAGTGTGTGCGAAGCTCTGTTCTGGAACACCTGATCGACTTCTGTCACTCTACACCAACCCTGACCATGATTTTAAGATCATATATAGAATCCATGCTAACTTGCTGGCCGCGTTTTCTTCGTTACAGACTTCTAAAGACAGCTGAGGCCTTGGCAATTCATGAATTTAAGCCAGCCAGACAGGTCTTTGTGTACAAAAGAAGTATGTACAATCCCTACTTCTGCCTTGGCCGTAGAGGGATAGACATTTATTTATTTTGTTTATTTAGTTATTCTATGTACTTTTCCCTTATTACTACGATTATTACTATTATTATTATTATATTCTATTCTCACTCTGAATTGTTTCCACTTGACCCACTTGTCATTTTAAACCCAAAATTATTAATTTTTATATTTTTTATTTTTACAATATTGAATTCTATCTTATCAAATTTCACACCATGTTATGTAACATTTTATATTCGTCTACTAATCTTATAATTATGTACCCCTTTCCAACAACATCTATACACCTTATGTATTATTCTATATACGACATTAATTATTTTGCCACTTGACATTAAACTATGATTATAATCACAAATATTTTAATTGCATTTCATACTACTACTATATTATTATTATTTCATGTATTCACACCTTTGACCTAATTCCCTCCCTCACCGGATATAATTTTTATAAAAAAACCATATATATATACGATTGTACAGCTTGATAATAAATTCGTTGTTGAAAAGAGTCTCTTCGCTGAATGTCTTGTGTTCTTAATGCTACAATGGGAATTATTATTAAATTATTGAAAAACAACTGTGTTAAGTTGAATAATAATAAAGTTTTCTGTAGTTTGGTTTGTTGTAAGGGTTAGCTTTTTTGTTACAAACCAAACTATAGAAAAAAAAGTTAATCTGATGCTCGCTAGTGAGTGACCACTAGCGCTACAGGATGGAGTTAGTTGCCTGGAGTCAGTCAGTTCTAGTGAGAAGTCGTGACCAGTGCCAGTGAGGTGGTCCATCCATCCAGATGTCCACCTACGTACGACATTGGTTGGTGGTGCCAGTCGCGCTAAATGCATCACGAATTGGTAGAAGTTAGAATTCATGCACTGACTGGCTGGCCATTGAGGAGTCGGGTCCCAGTGAGTGGTGGCTGAATGGTATACGAGCCAGCCAGCTAGCTTGCCTTGTAACCAGAAGGTCCTGGGTTCGAACCCCGGTGCAGTGGTGGGTGCGTACTGTCTATGATTCCCAAACTAGGCTGATGAGATGAAACAGCTGGCTGTCCAGTACTCCCCAACGCCCCAGCTGGTGTTCAATCCACCTTCTCATTGCAACTCCTCATTGATGATATCAATCCATTCGTGCGTGCGTGCGTGCGTGCCTGGTCAAGCTCGTAAAAATAAATCTAATCCTTAAAAACCAACTATGCGAATAATAATGATATAATAATAATGTTAATAATATTAATATTAATGAAATAAATAGGTAGTGCAATGGCTACAGGCTTGTCGACAAGTCTGTGGGCTAATTACACACACACAATGATGGTTGGTGTATGATTGGATTGGTCTGTCTATTTGACCTAATGAGACTGACTAAATATTTATCTATTTATTTATCACAGGTGTGATGTGATCACAGTAAGTAAGTGGTCAGTTAGACTACTGCTACTACTACTACTACAAGTAATAGGAGTAATAGGAAAATATAAATGAACCCACCTCACACCCTGGTAGACATGGTGGGAGGGAGGGATGACAAATAACTGGCACAGACAGAGAGGGGGGGTGGTGGGTGATGAAATACAGCTACAAAGCTAAAACTAAATTTACAAACCAAATAGAGTGTACAGTGGTGGGGTGACGGGGTAGATGTATTGTATTGTAGTATAGTGTAATGTAGTGTGATGCATTCTACTAGTGAATGAATGAGGAGAGGAATAAAACCCATATGTATATCTCGTCAGTGTGAAATGTTACGAAATTTAATGACACCAAAATTTCAGTTATATAATTATAATAATCTTGAGAAAATCATCAGATCAGATCAGATAGTCGAAAATGTCAAACCATAAAGAATTTATGACAAAAATAGTGTACATTTCAGACAGACAAAAAATGTATCAGCCACTCACCATTATGCACCATGTATCCACTACTCCACTATCTGTACGTAGATTAGATTATACTTGTCTGTGACAATTTATGTATGTTTTGCAATAAATATTTCACCATGATGTGTGATAACGTTTCACTTAGCCTGACAAGCCGTTTATTACTGAAAACACACACACAAAAAAGGAGATATTAGATCAAAATTTCGGGTTAAAACACAACACCTATGTAAAAAATTCATACGAACCGAACTGTGGGTGTGGGTGGGGTGGGGTGAAAATTGAAATGTCACACATACATAGGTGAAATAGGATACTTGTCATAATTAATAATAATAATAATAATAGGTAAATTAGTGTTAATAGATGTTTCATTTGCAGACCACCACCACTACCGTCACACATATCAGGTCATACATATATGCAAACCTAATTGACTAACTTGTGCGTCGGTGGCTTAGCGGTTAGGACGCTCGCCGACCATGCACATGGTCCGGGGTTCGATCCCCGGCCGACGCACTCCTTTACCCCGATAAGCCAGAACTAATGTTGGTGAAGAGGAAAGGTTGGGCATGAGGCTAGCAACCCCATCCTGTAAAAATACAAAATGCTATAGAAACTTCAAGCCACTAGCTTGAAGCCCTATGTTCCACTGGGGAACGTGAAGGAATAAATAACTGACTAACTAACTAATACATTTGAAATAAGGGGAGGGGGAAACGAGTGTGTGTGTGTTTGGGTGGCGTGTGGGTGGGGGCGTGATGATGTCTGGCTAGAGAAAGAGAGAGGTATATAAGCTGTGATGCTTACATTCAAAGACCATTATTACAGAATTACATAATGATCACTTATATTAATGCTTATGATGATGACAATCTAGTTTTCTTCGCAGCGTGTGTATAGGACATTTATGTGATGTCAGCCATCTCATTTCATTCAAAATCTAATCTCATATTTTCTTATTTGCAGGAGGATGCCGCCAATGGACCTACCTCACTCCACGGATTTGTACTTATACTTTACTTTTATATGAAAATATAAAATTCTCCAAATAATTAAACCTGTTTTTCTTTTCACAATCCCAATGAATTGTGTCAGGATAGGATACAGTTCATGAGAGTTGGCAGGAATCTTTCTTTAATGCGTTGAATAAATTGGTCGATTTCTTCGGGATTGGGCAATGATGAAACGATGCCAGTCAGTGCTAATTGATGGCTGGCTGGCTGGCTGGCTTAATACACTATGAAAATATGGCAGTATGCGCGGAACTAAGTCTCGTTGTTGTTCGCTGGTAATGCGAGCCAGTGCTCAGTGCATCTGAGCTGAAATAAGGCCGAAAAGCAAACCCAGTAAGTAGTGTAGATAGTGTGAGCTACTTGTGAAAATGCCTAGAGAGAGAGAGAGAAAGTACAGGCTGGTGATTAAGAAGAAGTGCCAGTGTGCCAGTGCCCGGGAAAGCGTGCACTGACGGCGAAGTGAAAGTATCAGTCAGTCAGTCACACTTCCGATAAACTTGGAGACTAACAGTTGAGTGTGTGTGTGTGTATGAGTGTGTGTGTGATTCTTCAGCAAGTGTGAGAAAAGCGGTGTCAATACAAGTGTACGTGTCCATCCATCCATCCGTCTGTTCATCTTACTTACCCAGTTACTCACCTAGTTATATAATTAAAAACTTATTTACTTAATTACTTATTTAATCACTTACACACTTACTCACTTACTGACATACTCACTTATTACTACTTACTCACTTACTTACTCACTCACTCACTCACTCACTTACTTACTTACCTACTTACTTACTTAACTCACCACGTATATCAGCTAGTAATATATGCATATGCATGTCCTGTGTCCTGTGTCGTGTGGTGGTGTGGTGTGGTGCATGCACCTCTTCAAGCCCTTGGGGGTGATATCTGATGACATCGTCGTCATTTAAACCACACAATGTGAATAATCTGAATCGGAACATCTGACCATCTGAGTGATGATGAACAAGAAGTTTCCCCCAAGGAAGAAGAAAACGACAACAGCAGGTGGTGGGTGCTCACCCAGTCACTCACTCACTCACTTCATCCTCGAGAATAGAAGAGAATAGAAAGAATAGAAACATCCACTTTCTAATTATTATTATTATTATTATTATTATTATGTAACGACGTTTTGTCAACGACGACACTGTGACTGAATCGATGGATGGATGGATGGATGGATGGATGGATGGATGGATGGATGGATGGATGGATGGATGGATGGATGGATGGATGGATGGATGGATGGATGGATGGATGGATGGATGGATGGATGGATGGATGGATGGATGGATGGATGGATGGATGGATGGATGGATAGAAGGATGGATGGATGGATGGATGGATGGATGGATGGATGGATGGATGGATGGATGGATGGATGGATGGATGGATGGATGGGATGGATGGATGGATGGATGGATAGAAGGATGGATGGATGGATGGATGGATGGATGGATGGATGGATGGATGGATGGATGGATGGATGGATGGATGGATGGATGGATGGATGGATGGATGGATGGATGGATGGATGGATGGATGGATGGATGGATGGATGGATGGATAGAAGGATGGATGGATGGATGGATGGATAGAAGGATGGATGGATGGATGGATGGATGGATGGATGGATGGATGGATGGATGGATGGATGGATGGATGGATGGATGGATGGATGGATGGATGGATAGAAGGATGGATGGATGGATGGATGGATGGATGGATAGAAGGATGGATGGATGGATGGATGGATGGATGGATGGATGGATGGATGGATGGATGGATGGATGGATGGATGGATGGATGGATAGAAGGATGGATGGATGGATGGATGGATGGATGGATGGATGGATGGATGGATGGATGGATGGATGGATGGATGGATGGATGGATGGATGGATGGATGGATGGATGGATGGATGGATGGATGGATGGATGGATGGATGGATAGAAGGATGGATGGATGGATGGATGGATAGAAGGATGGATGGATGGATGGATGGATGGATGGATGGATGGATGGATGGATGGATGGATGGATGGATGGATGGATGGATGGATGGATGGATGGATGGATGGATGGATGGATGGATAGAAGGATGGATGGATAGAAGGATGGATGGATGGATGGATGGATGGATGGATGGATGGATGGATGGATGGATGGATGGATGGATGGATGGATGGATGGATGGATGGATGGATGGATGGATGGATGGATGGATGGATGGATGGATAGATGGATGGATGGATGGATGGATGGATGGATGGATGGATGGATGGATGGATGGATGGATGGATGGATGGATGGATGGATGGATGGATGGATGGATGGATGGATAGAAGGATGGATGGATGGATGGATGGATGGATGGATGGATGGATGGATGGATGGATGGATGGATGGATGGATGGATGGATGGATGGATGGATGGATGGATAGAAGGATGGATGGATGGATGGATGGATGGATGGATGGATAGAAGGATGGATGGATGGATGGATGGATGGATGGATGGATGGATGGATGGATGGATGGATGGATGGATAGAAGGATGGATGGATGGATGGATGGATAGAAGGATGGATGGATGGATGGATGGATGGATGGATGGATGGATGGATGGATGGATGGATGGATGGATGGATGGATGGATGGATGGATAGAAGGATGGATGGATGGATGGATGGATAGAAGGATGGATGATGGATGGATGGATGGATGGATGGATGGATGGATGGATGGATGGATGGATGGATGGATGGATGGATGGATGGATGGATGGATGGATGGATGGATGGATGGATGGATGGATGGATGGATGGATGGATGGATGGATGGATGGATAGATGGATGGATGGATGGATGGATGGATGGATGGATGGATGGATGATGGATGGATGGATGGATGGATGGATGGATGGGATTGGATGGATGATGGATGGATGGATGGAGGATGGATGGATGGGACTGGATGGATGGATGGATGGATGGATGATGGAAGGATGGATGGATGGATGGATGGATGGATGGATGGATGGATGGATGGATGGATGGATCAGTCGTCAACACTGTGAATGAATGAATGAAGTTCATCATCATCAGTCAGTGTGTGTGTGTGTTCATCATCAGCAGCAGCATTTCTCTGAGTAGTCTGAGTCCTGAGTAGTAGTCAGTAGTGAGTAGAATTGTGAGTAATTTCCTTTTCGCTCAATGAATGAATTGAACCTTTTTTAACTTAACTTAACTTAAAGCTTAGACCCCCCCCCTTTTCATCACACACACACAAAGTACACCAGCAGCAGCAGCAGTTCAGTGAGTACAGTTCAATCAAGGGAACACAAATCCAATCAATGCTGATTGTGAGAAATGATTTAGACAAAAGGGGGGGGGGGGGGGGGAATTAGTCGAGATTTCATTTCAAATAGGTCATACATCATTGAATTTAATTGAATTTTAGATTTTCCCGTCCGTCCGTCCGTCCGTCCGTCGATTGATTGCTTGATAGATTGGACCGACCGACTGAAGTGCTCGTCGGTCTCTCAGGTTGACACATGTCTGTGTTGGCTACTTCAGGTGCAGATGCTTCAACGACGACGATGTGTCTGGGCATGTAATTAGAAGTTGATTGGTGGATGGTGGGACTAGCAGATGGTGACAGAATCCAGCCAGGATAACGCACATTTCACCGGTCCTATTTGGGAGGGACTCGTGGTCAGTTAGCTGGCTGGCTGGCTGGCTGGCTGGATGTACCTGCTTCCAATTATATATACCCGGGCATTTTGTCGAAGCATCTGCACACAAGTAGCCAACACAGACACGTGTCAACCTGACACCGACGAGCACTTAAGTCCAATCTATCAATCGAGGCGGCGGAAATCGAAAATTCATTTAAATAATTAATATGACCCATTGCACACAAGAAGTGTGGTGGGTGGCTCTCGTCGCCCAAGTGGTCTGTCTAGTGGATAACGCTTTGACTGCTGGTGGTGTTTGAAACTACGGCCACTGGGTTCGAGCCCCCATGGTGGGAACATCATCACTCACTGACTCACTGACTCACTGACTGTGGAATGCAGGTACATCCAGCCAGCCAGCCAGCCAATTCACTGACCACGAGTCCCTCCCAAATAGGACCAGTGAATTGCGCGTTATCCTGCTCTGGATTCTCTCGCTGCTAGTCACCATCCACCACCAATTAACACTTCGAATAGGTCATAATCACTTTAAAAGATCACATTGAACAAGTGTAGTGAGGAACATTGAGGATGAGGATGATGCATATACGAAAACAATTGGAGTTATGACAGTACAGTCAAATTGATTTTCCATAATAGGGTAAAATACTGAACACACACACACACACACATAATTAAGTAAGTAGGTATGAAAGGTTTGGTTTCAGCTTGGTTCAATATCGAGTGATGAATGAATATGCAGGCGAGATAGTGAAGCCATCCACATCCATGGCATCCATGGCAACCATGGCATCCATATTGGCGAGCGAAACACTCAAGCTGTCACATTTTGAATGCTTCTCACTGCTTGCGATCATCACTTTGAAAAAGGGGCTCGAAGTATAAGCCACTGATGATAAATAGATATTCAACATACCAGACCAGCTGTGGGCGTTGGAATCCAAATAGAGACAAAACAAAATGAGAATATTTCTTTAAAACTGTAGAACTGTCGAAGGGAAATAAGTTGGGTGGGTGGGTGGGTCGGAAAGTGGTCTGCTCAATTAATCTGTATGAATGACTCATAGTTAGTCATTAACAGCATGTATATATATGCATATATGCTCACTTTGTGAGGTCACTTCTTTCCACACTGTTGTTCTTAGTGAGTGGTCCTGAGCCATCTCTGCAACACGGCACGGCACGCATTAGAACTGATGCGCCCGAATATGGTTCACATTCTCCCCGTACTCTCTCTTTTCGATGTGAAATTTGTCATCTTTCTTCAGTTGACTACTTACTATCATCAAAGTAGTATAAATAAATTTGTCTATTTTCCATAGCTAGCTCGAAAGGATGGATTGTTTTGATACTACGAGAGAAGAATTGAAAACCAGCCTCAGGAAGTACTGGACAGCTGTTTCGATCTAGTGTGGGAATCGTTGGCAGTAGGCACCCTCTGCCAGAGTTCGAATCCAGGAGCTTCAGGTTACACGGTAAGCTAGCTGGCTCGTATACCATTCAGCCATTGGAAGCCGATTCAATGGCCAGCCAGTGCATGAATTTTAACTTCTACCAATTCGTGATGCATTTAGCGCGATTGGCACGACTGTATCCTTACTCCCGATTGGATACTTCTTAATCAACAACTGTGCATAAACCTGACAGGGAATTTCACTGAGATATAATTTTTGCACATATATATATCTACTTTTCACTCAGTGCTCAACTATTGTGGAACTATCCGATCAAATCTTGGTCAGATTTAAGATAAAATAATGAATAATTAATTATTTAGAAAAACAAAACAAAAAATATTGTTAAACCACTTTGCAGATTGCAAATTAATCAGTTCAAGGAGGCGAAAATTCACCATCATGGTTTCATTTAGAAGCGAAAGTTATTCAAATCACAGAAAGTAATCTGCTTGACACCTACAATAAATGGCAACAGCCAAGAAGACAAGCATAAATGCGTAAAATTACATACAGCTGGTTGATTCAGTTAATTAATTGTGTGTATGCCACTGACATCAACCTGTAGTGTTCGCTGGTAAGATCGAAACACCGGAGGGTCGTTTCGCTTGTTTAATGGTCGAACTCATTAGCGAGTGATTGGTATACCCCACTGCTTGCTTATCTGAAACAGTCGGTGGTAGTGTGGTGAGAGCTACCCCCCTCCAACTTTCATGGTCTTAATGCCTCTATGCTAAAGCATGGTAATCCCTAATCATATTTTGGCTCTACCAATTTTTCATTTTTTTTCATTTTGTCTATTCAATTTGTATACTCTTCCTTTATTACAATGTCAATTGTTACTATTGCTATTACTATTCTCACTTTGAACTGTCCCCGGGTATGTTATTTCACTTGTTCCACTTGTCATTCTAAATCAATTCTTCTTTTTTACAACGTTAAATTCTATGCTATCAAATTTCACACAATATTACATAACGTTTTTATTTTATTCGATTTGTCTACTAATCCTATAATTGCACACACCCTTCACCTACCAAGTTCTATCCATCCTATGAATTATTCTATATAAAATGACATTAATTGTTTTACCACTTGACATTTAACTATGATTATAATCACAAACATTTTAGTTTTAATTGCATTTCATACTACTATTATTATTATTTTATGCATTCACTCAGACCTATGATTCAATTCCCTCCCTCACCGGATATAACTTCTTAAAAAACCATATGTGTATATACGATTGTACAGCTTGATGATAAATTCGTTGTTGAAAAGAGTCTCTTCGCTGAATGGATCACCACTTGTTTTGATTTTCTTCTATATGTGTTACAATGGGAATTTTCCATGAGTTAAAAAATAGCAAAGACTGGAAGTAGTTGCGTGAAGACTCCCTTCGAAATTCAAAGACGAGCTCACATTATCTTGCCAGCCAGGATTTCCGTTCATTCTTTGTTCAAACAATCAATCAACGTCTGCTTATTACACTTTTCGTTAACGTGATGCACATGGTTTTTAGCACATCAGTTTTGGTTGTTGTTGTTGTTGTGTTGTTATTAGTGGTGGTGGTGGTTATACTGCAAAAAACGCAAAAAATCAAAAAATGAGTTTGGTCTGCACTAGAACACATTAGTTATTTTTCCATTCCTTTACATTTCAAGACCTTAAAACATTGATTGATTTATGGCTGCTGTACTCACGTCTTTCCCCCAAACCCCACCCACACACACAACCCGCTCTTTCCTAGGTTTACTACTGCTTGGTAGGCTAGGCGAGGAGGTTACCAGTTGATCCCAGCTGGGAATCGAACTCCGAATCGCGCGTTGGTTCGTGGGTGGGTGTTGTGAACATTCCACTCTCGAACCACACTGATGCCCTTAGACAAATACGCTACTCTCTCTGTGTGTGTGTGTGTGTGTGGTTTTCTTATCAGTAAGTAAGTCAGAGTGTTACTCAGTGATAGTAGTAGTAGCAGGCAAGGTGTGTAGGTGTGGAATTCACTTTCAAGGAAGAGAGAGAAACAGTCATTCAAATAGTTCTGTTTTTCTTTTCTTTTCTCTTTTAAATTTTAGCTATGAAGGACAGAGATGCATGTTTCTCCAATAGCCCCTGATCTCTTTCAACTGACACGTCTTTCTATTCTATTCTTGCCTTGCCTTGCCGTCATAGAGAGAGAGGAGAGAGACAAATGAAAAATGGGGTGTTGGCAATTGCATGAAGAGCGCACTTCACTCCATTTTGAATTTTTGTTCATTTAGATTTCGTCATGAATCAACTACAGTCACCGAGAGAGAGAGAGAGAGAGACTATTGAAAATCAGGGAACACTTCAGCCCTGCTGCTGCTGCTGTTTCGTCCTATTATGCGACTTGTCAGTCAGCAATCTGTGCGTGCCCATGACTGTGCATCATCGGGGATACTCATCGAGAATGCGCTGATGTGAGAGTGGAACAGTGAGTGAGTGAGTGCTCCGTGCAGTTCGGTTACTGACGAATTCGAACAAATGCGCAGAGTGAAGTTAATCGAAATCCCCCCCCCAACCACCACAAAAAATTCCACAATCCATTTGGAATATACACGCGTATTTGCTTTTGCTTTTATAAAAACACACCAAGCCTGACTGTGCATGTATCGTGTAGCTGCTCTATTGTGTGTGTGTGTGTGTGTGTCCAGTGTATTCTTGAATACAGATGGATGGCATTCATCAAGATGCATGTGATAGTGCATGTGCATGTGTGTGTGTGTGTATAGTGGAATAACTTTCTGAATAGCGTCCAAAATGGAAAATTGTGTGTTCTCTCTCTGGTCACAGAGTCACTCACTGACTGCCTCACTGACTCACTGACTGACTGACTCGTGGTGGTGGTGGTGGTGGTAGTGGCTGTAGAGAGCTGTTTGTTTTCTGTCAAATCGCTGTACGCAGGCAGCTCAGTCACCATCCGATCTTATACACATATGTCTATCGGCGGCGAGTATTCATTCTCATTCTATGCACCCCCATATCTAGACAGAGACTCATATGTGTGTGACAGAGAAGCTACACTCACCATTCAAGGTGTAATAACAAGAATAATTCATGATTAAATCATCAAGAGTGGACAATATTCACATGAGATTGATTATACAAAAACAGGGGGGGGGGTGATCAGGATTAATTTTATTGAACACACACACACACACACCCGCCCACCAACCACATTGAACTACCTGCTGATTATGATGAGTTTTCCCAATTGTGTGTGTGTGTGCGCGTGTGTGTTATGTTGATATAATTTCATGTAAATAAATTTCACTTTTATGACAAGAAATAATAATTTGAGGGAGCAAGCAAGCAAGCAAGTTTCCAACACACACAGTAGACTGACTGGACGGACGGTAATTTGCAGAGGGAGAAATATTTAACTGATGGCCGACCACACGACGCTTCGAGCACAAATTATCACCATTGCCACTCATAATCATCATATCAAGTCACTCACTGACTCACTCACTCACTGACACAACTTTCGTCTTCCTTCATTTATATACATGAGTGGAATTGATGATGATTAGACATTTGAATACAAATCAGTAATATGGGATAATGGACATTCAAAAATAAAATTAATCATAATAATAATAATGAGTGTTATTGATCAATTACAATCACAATAAGTAACTTGTTAGAATGTTGTGATGATGTACGTGAATTGAATTGAAATAGAATACAATTTAAGATTATTTATTATCCTCCTCTGATTTGACTGACTAACTGACTGACTGGTGGTAATAATATCTTCCATGCATATCTCTGGTATTTGCATTGAGTCATTTCTGTTGCATGTGTTGTGTTGGGTGTAGACTCGATGAACCAGGCAGGATTCAGTAATCAATCTCTCTCTCTCTCTCCACCTACATAGATTACTTCTTAGAATCTTAACCCTCTCCCTCCCACCATGCTATTGTGTGGTTGTGTGTTAATGCATGCAGTGCAATGTAGTGCTGAGTTGGCTTTTCTAAATTACTTATCTTCTCGGGTGGGATCAACCATTCTTACCTTAGCTAAATTCATATGTTCTGACAATCTGACTACCCCCGCCCGATCTACTAGTTTGACTGACCTGTGTAGTTGACCTAACTCACAGTCATTGCAGGGTATTTTGTAAATTATATTATTTTGTCTAATTGGGTCAACATATAGGGTCCTTTAACCTACAGAGCTTGCCCTACCTGAGTGAGTGAGTTTGTAGGTTTGAATGCCACCACCAGTCTAATTCCTGCTTTGTTATTAAGAATCCTACGTGGGCAGTGAGTGTCTCAGATGTCCCCTCCCTCCTTATATGGTATAACTGCTGTAGATGACATAAATAAGACGAAATCGCAAATCAAATTATCGATCGATCAGGTAATTTGTACAACTCCACGCTTACATCAGACGTGATCAGAAGTGTCTGAATGTCTGAGTGAATATTTTCGCCAAATTAAAGGATAGTTGAAAGAACAGTAATAATAATAATAGTAATAATAATATAACATTATAAATAATCATGATAGCTTGTACAATGTCAACGTTTTCCTAATGACAATTATACGTTTTCATCATCCGTGAATTAACGCCGTCATCATCATCATCACGCTAACCCCCCCCCCCGCCCAACACACACACACACGTTTCCCCCCCTTTGTTTTGTATTAGTTAGTTAGTTAGTTAAGTTTCCATATATGTGACGTGATATGTGACGGTCGGTAGTGGTTGTGTGCAAATGAAACATCAATTAACAAACAGCATTTTACAGCATTTTATTTATGACAAGTATCCTATTTCACCTATGTGTGTGTGTGTGTGACATTTCAATTTTCACACCACACCCCTACACACCCCCATTTTCGATATGATCAAATATTGCTAAACATACATAAATTGTGACAAGTATAATGTAATCTACAGACAGCAGTAGTGCATAGTGCATAGTGCATTGATAGTGGTGAGTGGTGAGTAGTGAGTGCCTTAAACATCAGACATGTCTGCTGCTGTCTGATATGTTCTTCTATTTCTCATAAATTGTTTCAATTTTGGGTTTTACATTTTCGACCTCATGTATAGAACTAACTGAATTGTTGTCATTCAATTTCGTAACATTTCACACTGACGAGATATACATATGCGGTTTTATTCCTCACTACACTACACTACACTACATTAAACCCCACACCCACCCCATTCCACTCAACCCTCTATTAGGTTTGTACATTTTTTTTTACTGTTACTTTTCATATTTGACCTCGATCATGTCTCAACTGAACTGAACTGAACTGTAATCACACTTATTAGGGAGAAGGCTAGACAAGATCATAATGCTGTTGATGATGATTATGATGATCATTATGATATCAAAGTGATAATAATTGACTACTTATCACCCACCACCACCCTCCCTCTCCGTCTGTCACAGTTATTTGTCATCCCTCCCTCCCTCCCACCATGTCTACCAGGTTGGGTTGGAGAGGGTTAACTTATATTTTCGTTGACAATTCAGCTACCCGATCGATCAGTTTAGGTCTGATTAGACCTGACATGGATTCTGTTTGTTTTTCTGTCAAATCGCTGTACGCAGGCAGCTCAGTCACCATCCGCCATCTTATACACATATGTCTATCGGCGGCGAGTATTCATTCTCATGCACCTTAGTTGGTCAACCTGGTCGACCTCGTCGACCGACCGTATCATTCACGAGTTTTCATTGGAACCACAAGAAGAATTCAAGCAAATTATTATTATTATTATTACTATCATTAGTTAGTATAATTTTTAATAAAAGATACAATTTCTAGGATGTGATATTGTAGCGCATGCTACTGACAAGATTTATGAGTAGTACACAGACATTCTGTGCAAGAATATCAACAAATAGTTAAGAGAAGATGTGAATGTGAATGACTGAATGATACCTTGTGAAATCACATAGAAAACATAAAGGAAGAAGGACAAGGAAAGAAGAGCAACACACAGCAAGGCAGGTGAGAAATGTCTCAATCTCAACATACATGGTGTCAATGGACGTGAATATTGAACGTTTGTTTATTGGAACTGGCAGCCATTGGTGGGCAACTCGAAGGCGCGAATGGTACGATCGCGTGCAAGTTGGAAAAAGACGGAACAAGGAACACGAATAAAAGTACTTTATAACTTCATTTGTACTTAACATTTGTTTGTAGACTTTGTAGTTGTCTTTACTTTAATTGCCAAACAATATAAATTCGTTCAAAGAATACTGGTGTTTTGAATTTAAAGTTGGGACAAATACATAGTCATTATCGGTTCAAAGCGTCTTCGTTACAATAGAAACATAGTTTATGCCGGATAAACTTCGAGTGTTTACCGACAATGTTGTACATAGATTGTGTGTGTGTGGGGGGGGGGTTAACCAGTTGTAGTGTGTGTTGTGTGGCGTTATGTTCTAGAATACTTTCGATAAACTGGGAGGCTAACAGTTGAGTGTGTGTATGTGTGTGTGATTCTTCAGCAAGTGTGGGAAAAGCGGTGTCAAAGCAAGTACGTCTCCATTAATTCTTCCGTCCATCTCACTCACCTACTTACTCACTCACTTACTCAATTACTTACTTACTTACATATTCGCTTACTTCCTTACTTACTCACTTACTACTTACTACTTACTCATTTACTTTTATTCACTTATTTTATACTTATTTGCTTACTTACTTACATAATAACTTACTTGCTTATTTACTTAATTACTTAGTTACTTACTTACTAACTTACTTACTTAGTTACCTACTTAGTTACTTACTTACTAACTTACGCACATACTTGCATAATATATACTTAATCAATTACTTGCTAACTTATTTAATTACTTACTTACTTACCTACTTATTCACAAACTTACTTGCTTACTTACTTACTTCCTTACTTATTTGCTTCTTATTATTACGTACTCACTTGCTCACTTACTTGCTAACTCACTTACTCACTCACTCACTTACTTACTTACTTAATTACTTTCTTACTTACTCACTTACTTACTTACTTATACACTTACTTACCTATGTACTTACTTAATTACTTACTTACTTACTCACTCACTTACTAGCTTTCTCACTTATTTGCTTACCTACTTACCTACCTACTCGCATACCTATTCAATTACTTACATACTTACTCACTAATGACTTCCTTAATTACTTACTTACTTACTTATTTACTTACCTGCTCACTTACTTGCTCAATTACTTACTTACTCACTTACTTGCTTACTCAATTACGTGCTTACTTACTCACTCACTTACTTACTCAACTAATTGCTTACATACTTCCTTACTTTCTTACTTGCCTACATACTTACTTGCTTACTTATTTGCTTGCACACCTACTTGCCTAATTACTTACTTACTCATTTAATTGCTTACTCAATTACTTGCTTGTTTACTTACTCACTTACTTACTCACTTAGTTAGATATTTACTTACGTACTTACTCACTCACTCACTTGCTTACTCACTTGATTACTTAATTACCTACTTACTTACTTACCAAAAAACTTACTCACTTACTAATTTACTTACTTACTTACTCACTTACTTACTTACTTACCTACTTACTCACTCACTTACTTACTTACTTACTCACTTACTTACTTACTTACCTACTTACTCACCCACTTACTTACTTAATTACTTACTTAGTCACTCTCTTACTTACCTACTCACCTACTTATTTACTAAATTACTTCTCTACTTACTAACCTTCTCACTTACTTAATTACTAAATAATTAATTACCTACTTAATTACTTAATTTATTACCTTCCTTATAATTTATTTGCCTACTTACTTACTTGCTTGATTGATTAATTACTTTCTCACTTACTTACTTATTTAATTACTTTCTTACTCACCTACCTAATTACTTTATTACTAGATTACATAATTACTTACTTACTTAATTAATTATTCTCTTCCTAACTTATATAGTTACTTACTCACTAATTTACTTACTCACTTTGTTACTTGATGACTGACTGACTTACTTACTTACTTACTGAAGTACTTTCTTACTTACCTAATTACTTATTTACTTACTTACTTACCTAATTACTTAATCACTGTAATAATTAATTAATTATTAAATTAATTACTTTCTTAATTAATTATTTACTTATTTACTTACTTAATTAATTACTTAATCAGTAAATTAATTAATTACTTACTTTATTACATTGTTAATTACTTATTTACTTACTTGCTTGTTTACTTACTTAGGTACTAACTTACCTACTTACTTACTTACCTACCTACGTTTACTGATGCATCTAATTAGAAAAGAGAGACTTGTGTGACTCCACACAACTAACTTATGACACACACACACACACAAACAGAGCGTATCAGTCTCAAGTGTACACCATGTATATGTGGGCGTAATGTAATGTTTATGAGCTAGGGGTATGCAAATCAGTGTGAACGCTTGCACTGTACATTGATTCATTGATTCTCTGCTTATAAGACTACCCACCACCTATTAAAGTATGTAAGCGAGTATGTAGGTGACCACGACTTGACCAGTTAGTTACACAACGTTCAATATATATTTAGACATTTTTATACCAAAATGGTAATCTGGGAGTACTGGACAGCTGTTTCGTCCTAGTTTGGGACTCTTCATCGGTACTCACCCACTGGGATTCGAACCCAGGACCTTCTGGTTACAAGGCGAGCTCGTCCTGAGCTCGAATCCTGGTGGGTGCGTACTGATGAAGAGTCCCAAACTAGGCTGACGAAACAGCTGTCCAGTACTCCCTGGCTGGTTTTCCAATGGTTCTCTAACTAATGTCACCTCCTGATGCAATCCTGTAACCAATAAAATCGCTACAAACCAACCAACACTTGAATAAAAACGGTAATGTTTTCAGAAGTTATTTTGAGGGGATTTCATTGATTTCACATTGATTAGACAGACGCTGAAAGATTCATTGAAAAGCAAGCAGAGGGTATTTACTGGAGAACAATTTATCCGAACCCTCCACCCGCCACCCCGCCCGTATTTTGATACTCTTCAACAGGATGCACCAGTAACACCACCTGCTGCTGCTGCTGCTTTTAAGTGATGAAGCCATCCCGTTGATCATCCAGCCACTGGGTCAGTTGTCGTTGAAATAACCCAATAATAAGCCAGGAATTCCAACCAATGTCAATGTGAATTCGGCACATACATCAATCACATCATGTCATGTGGCATCACATCGACTGTGGCTGTTGAATGAGTTTAATAAAGAAAGGTTGGGCTTAATCCGTAGTGTGTTGCTACTTTGACAAATCAATCCTTCTTTCAAAACCTTCTGCTACATTGTGAGTAGGTCGGGGCGGGGCGGTGCGTGACAGATGACGTCTCTCTCTCTCTCTTTGCATATGGCGTCAATATATTTACATCAGTTGTCGACTATAAATACTTGAGGAGAATTTTACTTAGTAGGTGGGGAATTCTCTCGCATAACTAACTAACTAACTACGTGTTGTGTGCTAGTCCCCTAATCTCATCCTTATGCTGCCTGCATGTTTTCAGCAGGTGTATGTATGCAGGTTGTTGAATATGCAGTAAAATCAGCGAAAATGTGTCACTTGATGAAAACTGACGCGAATAGCCTTCATGGGAATTACATCCTGCTCTCCCCCATCACACACAACAGCCAACATCATATTTATCATATCAATCACTGCAGTATTTGCATATGGATATTGAATTAATTGCTTACTTACCTACCTACTTACTTACTTACCTAATTACTTGATTAATTATTTATTTACTTAATCACTTAATTAATTACTTATATACTTGTTTACTTAATTAATTTCTTACTTAGTTATTTAGTTAACTACTTATTTAATTAATTATTTACATATTTACCAACTTAATTAATTAATTATTTACTTACTTTATTACATAATTAATTATTCACTTACTTGAATAAAAATTATTAGTCAATTACTTATCTACTTACTTACTAACTTAGTTACTTAATCATTTACCACTTACTTACTTACTGACTTACTTACTTACTTGATTACTTATTTACTAACTTACTTACTTATTTACTTACTTAATTACTTAATTGCTTTCTTACTTACTTACTTACTTATTTACTTACTTACTTGATTGTTTTCTTACTTAATTATTTACCTATTTACTTACTTACTTACCTAATCACTAAAAAATACTTACTCACTTAATTACCTAATTAATTACTTTCTAAGTTAATTACTTACTTACTTGATTGCTTTCTTACTTACTTAATCAGTTACATACTTGCATGTATACTAAATTACTTACTTACTTACTTACTTGATTGCTTTCTTACTTAATCATTTACCTATTTACTTACTTACTTAATAACTTAATCACAAATTAATTAATTACTTTCTTACTTACTTAATTATTTTTTACTTACTTACTTAATTACATAATTTATTACTCACTTACTTCATTACTTAATTAAATACTTTCTTACATACTTATTTGCTTACTTAATAACTTAGTGACTTACTTACTTTATTACTTTCTTACTTACATACTTACTTGCTGCTGACTTACTTGATTACTTGCTTAATTGCTTACTTTCTCAATTACTAACTTAATTACTAAATTAATAAATTATTACTTCCTACTTACTTAATTATTCACTTATTTACTTCCTTACTTACATAATTACTTATTAACTAAATTAATTACATACCTAATCACTAATTTAATCACTAAATTAATTACCTAATTAAGCACTTTCTTACATAATTAATTATTTACTTAGTTAACTAATCACTTACTTACTTACTTTATAACTCTCTTGATTAATTATTTACTTATTTACTAATTTACTTACTGAATTACTTCGTTAGTTACTTAATTACTTACTTACTTGTTTACTTACTTAGGTACTTACTTACTTATTGCTGCCTTACTTACTTACATACTTAATTAATTACTTACTTACTTGCTTGCCTACTTAATTATTTACTTATTTACCTACTTACATACTGAATTACTTTGTTAATTACTTATTTAATTACCTAATTGTTTACTTACTTAGGTACTTAGTTACCTGCTTACTTACTTACTTATTTACTCACTTAATTACTTTCTTAAATAATTAATTACTTATTTTCTTATTTACTTACTGAATTGCTTTCTTAGTTACTTATTTACTTACTTAATTATTTACTTACATAAGTACTTACCTACGTACTTACTTACTTACTAACTGCTGACTTACTAACTTGCTTACTTACTCACTTACTTACTTAATTACTTACTTACTCGCTTAAGTACTTACTTGCTAACTTACTTGTTTACTCATTTAGGTACCTACTTATCTACTTCCTTATTCAATTGCTTACTTCCTTACTTACTTACATGTTTACTTACTTATTTACTCACTTACTTGCTTACTTACCAACTTACCCACTTACTTACTTACTTACTTGTTTACTCACTTAGGTACTTACTTACCTAATTACTTATTTAATTGCTTACTTCCCTATTTACTTACATGTTTACTTACTTATTTACTTACTTACTTACTTCCGTACTGTTTTACTTACTTAATTACTTTATTAATTCATTGATTACTTATTTACTTACTTACTTACTGATTTACTTTGTTAATTACTTATTTACTTACTTACTTGTTTACTTACTTAGGTACTTACTTACTGACTTATTGCTGACTTACTTACTTACCGACTTACTTAATTGCTTACCTACTTACTCACTTTCGGTTTAATAATGCATCTAATTTGAAATAAGAGGTTATCGTTACTTCAAATCATCCTGCCTGCCTGCTTGACGTCTTCTTCTTGCTTCAATCATGAGGGTAGCGTGTTTTACACAACTAACTCATGACACACACACGCACAGCGTATCAGTCTCAAGTGTACACCATGTATATGTGGGCGTAATGTAATGTTTATGAGCTAGGGGTATGCAAATCAGTGTGAACGCTTGCACTGTACATTGATTCATTGATTCTTCTCTGCTTATAAGACTACCCACCACCTATTCAAGTATGTAAGCGAGTATGTAGGTGACCACGACTTGACCAGTTAGTTACACAACGTTCAATATATATTTAGACATAATCAACGAACTCTGTCTGGTTAGTTAGTTAGTTAGTTAGTTCTATGACGCATTAATTGCAACACGTGAAGCTACGTGGCTACGTAACTTGAAATAATAATTTCCGCTGAAGGTAGGTTGCTAGTGTATCTCTCCTGTAGCCGCTCTGCTACCGTACGTAGTGAACAACGTAAAGTCGTCATTGAATCACTCATTTACTAAATAACCTAATTAATTACTTTCTTTCTTACTTACTTACATAATTACATAATTAAATATCAACTAACTTAATTAATTAAGCACTTTATTACTTACTAACTTACTTGCTTGCTTACTTACTTAATTGCTTAATTAATTACTTTCTTACTCACTTATTTAATTACTTACGCACTTAATTACTTTCTTACTTATTTACTTACTTACTTATCTAATTAATTACTTGAATAATAAATTACTTCCTTAATAACCTAATTAATTTCCTTCTTAATTACTTATTTACTCACTTACTTAATTAATTAGTAATCTAATTACTTACCTACTTAAATACTGAATTATATACCTTTTTACTTACTTATTCACTTATTAACTTATTTACTTAACTAATTACTTTCTTACTCACTTGCTTACTTACTTATTTACTTATTCACTTACTCACTTAACCTCTTACTTACTGGCTTACTTACTAACTTACTTACCGACTACTGAATTACTTTCTTACCTAATTATTTACTTATTTAATTAATTAAGTACTTACTTACTTACTCACTTCCTTACTGACTTACTTAATTACGTACTTATTTGCTTAATTATTTTCTTACGTACCTACTGAATCACTTTTTTAATTACTTTCTCACTTACTTATTTCATTACCTAATTACCAAATTATCACTTAGTTACTTAATTACTAATTTAATTACTTACTTACCTAATTACTTTATTAATTACTATTTTAATTATGTACATACTTACTTACTAACTTGCCTACATAATCATTTACTTAATTACTTAATTACTAGTTTCTTACTTACATACTGATTTACTTACTTACTGACTTGCTTACTTACTTACTTAATTACGTACTTATTTACTTACTTACTGAATCACTTAATTAATTACTTTCTTGCTTACTTATATAATTAATTCATTACTAAATAATTATTTACTTACTTAATTACTAATTTAATTACTTACTTCCCTAATAACTTTATTGATTACTATTTTACTTATATACATACATACTTACTTACTTACTTACCTACCCACTTACTTACTTACTCACTTAACTTCTTACCTACTGACTAATTTACTTACTTACTTACCGACTACTAAATTACTTTTTTACCTATTTATTTACTTATTTACTTACTTACTTGTTTAATTACTCAATTCCTTACTGACTTAATTACGTATTTATTTTCTTCTTACTCACTTACCTTCTTACCGAATCACTTAATTAATTACCTTCTTGCTTACTTATTACTTAATTACTAAACAATAACTTACTTCTAATTACTAATTTTATTTTTTACTTACCTAATTACTTTATTAATTACTATTTTACTTATATACATACTTACTTACCTACATACTTCCTTACTTACTTACGGTTCAATGATGTATCTAGTTTGAAATAGAAGACTTGCGTGACTCCACCTCATCGTATTAGTTCTTGAAGATCGACGTTTGGAAGAGAGACCTGTGCTGTGTCTTAGCTATGATACTTTCACTTCGCCCTCAGTGCACGCTTTCCTGCAGCAACACTGGCACTTCTTAATCACCAGCCTGTACTTTCTCTCTCTAGGCATTTTCACAAGTAGCTCACACTATCTACACTACTTACTGGGTTTGCTTTTCGGCCTTATTTCAGCTCAGATGCAGCACTGGCTCGCATTACCAGCGAACAACCAGACTTAGTTCCGCGCATACTGCCATATTTTCATAGTGTATTAAGCCAGCCAGCCAGCCATCAATTAGCACTGACTGGCATCGTTTCATCATTGCCCATGCGTGTTGTATGCTGAGACAATTCTGGAAGAACATTAGGTCAGAAATCCCGAAGAAATCGACTAATTTATTCAACGCATTATAGAAAGATTCCTGCCAAATCTCATGAACTGTATCCTATCCTGACACAATTCATTGGGATTGTGAAAAAGAAAAACAGTTTTAATTATTTGGAGAATTTTATATTTTCATATAAAAGTAAAGTATAAGTACAAATCCGTAGAGTGGGGTAGGTCCATTGGTGGCATCCACCTGCAAATAAGAAAATATGAGATTAGATTTTGAATGAAATGAGATGGCTGACATCACATAAATGTCATATATTAGATTGTCATCATCATAAGCATTCATAAAAGTGATCATTATGTAATTAAGTTCTGTAATAATGGTCTTTGAATGTAAGCATCACAGCTTATATACCTCTCTACTTCTCTAGCCAGACATCAAAACGCTCTCACCCCCACCCCATCCCAACACACACACACATTTCCTCCCTTTATTTCATTTGTACTAGTTAGTTAGTTAGTCAATTAGGTTTGCATATACATGACCTGATATGTGTGACGGTAATGGTGGTGGTGGTCTGCAAATGAAACATCTATTAACACTAATTTACCTATTATTATTATTAATTATGACAAGTATCCTATTTCACCTATGTATGTGTGGTGACATTTCAATTTTCACCCCACCCCACCCACACCCACAGTTCGGTTGGTATGAATTTTTTACATAGGTGTTGTGTTTTAACCCGAAATTTTGATCTAATATCTCCTTTTTTGTGTGTGTGTTTTCAGTAATAAACGGCTTGTCAGGCTAAGTGAAACGTTATCACACATCATGGTGAAATATTGCAAAACATACATAAATTGTCACAGACAAGTATAATCTAATCTACTTACAGATAGTGGAGTAGTGGATACATGGTGCATAATGGTGAGTGCCCGATACATTTTTTGTCTGTCTGAAATGTTCTATTTGTCATAAATTCTTTATGGTTTGACATTTTCGACCTGATCTGATCTGATGATTTTCTCAAGATTATTATTATTATATAACTGAAATTTTGGTGTCATTAAATTTCGTAACATTTCACACTGACGAGATATACATATGGGTTTTATTCCTCTCCTCATTCACTACACTACAATACAATACAATACATCTACCCCGTCACCCCACCACTGTACACTCTATTTGTGGTTTGTAAATTTAGTTTTAGCTTTGTAGCTGTATTTCATCACCCACCACCCCCTCCCTCTCTGTCTGTGTCAGTTATTTGTCATCCCTCCCTCCCACCATGTCTACCAGGTTAGGTGGGTGGGTTCATTTATATTTTCCTAGTACTCCTATTACTTGTAGTAGTAGTAGTAGTAGTAGTAGTAGTAGTAGTATTGGTAGTCTAACTGACCACTTACTGTAATCACATCACATCACACCTGTGATAAATAAATAGATAAATATTTAGCCAGTCTCATTAGGTCAAATAGACAGACCAATCCAATCATACACCAACCATCCATTATGTGTGTGTAATTAGCCCACAGACTTGTCGACAAGCCTGTAGCCATTGCACTACCTATTTATTTCATTAATATTAATATTATTAACATTATTATTATCATCATTATTATTCGCATAGTTGGTTTTTAAGGATTAGATTTATTTTTACGAGCTTGACCAGGCACGTACGCTCGCACGCACGCATTTACGGATTGATATCATCAATGAGGAGTTGCAATGAGAAGGTGGATTGAACACCAGCTGGGGCGTTGTGGATTACTGGACAGCCAGCTGTTTCATCTCATCAGTCTAGTTTGGGAATCATCATCATCGGCATTACGCAGTATCCACAACTCAATGGGTGGGTTCGAACCCAGCACTTTCCGATTACAAGCAAGACAAGCTGGCTATCTGGCTGGCTGGCTGGCTCGTATACCATTCATTGACCACTCACTCACTGGGACCCTACCCGAACCGACCCGACCCGATTCAATGGCCAACGCATGAATTCTAACCCATTCTACCAATTCGTGATGCATTTACCGCCAATGGTAGCACCAACCAACTCGGTGGTCATCGGTGGGAAATCCATCCTCACACAATTGACTGGTTGGACCTCACCGTTTAAAACTGACTGATGGATTAATTGCCGGCTGGGAAGGTAGGTCTGTCTGTCTGTCTGTATGTCTATTTGTCTATTTCAATTACCTAACATTGTGCCCAAATACGTACGTATGTAATACTTTTTCTTCTTTATCCTTGCATTAGCCTTAAATTGTGATTTCTCAGTACTCACTGCACTGCACTGCACTGCACTCATTACCTCGCTCACTCACTAGTTAAGCAATCTGCAATCTGGTTGTTTTATTTTATATCAGCAATAAAGGCATTATTATTATTATTATTATTATTATTATTATTATTATTTCAGCTGCAAATCCTACTCTGTTATAATTACACCTGCAGAAATACTAAATACTTCATTGGAATGAAGAAGCCTATTTATTACATCTATCTCATGCATGATCTCATCATCATCATCATAGAAGGCACACACACAGGGCACAATCATGAACTTTAATTATGTATATAGATATAAATATATATATATATATATGTGTAATACAGTCACCTATCTACCTATCTGTCTATCTATCTGTCTGTCTGTTTTTATCGATCCAGTCAGTCAGTCATTTTGAAAATATACAGATGTAATATTGATTTTTTCATCATTAGTCAGTCATCTGAGGAATAGATGATCATGCCTTGTATAATTAATTAATTCCTTGATTCATTCATTTAATAGTAGTAGTAAAAGATAAATAAATGACTTTTAATTTGACGCAATTATAAATTGAAGAAATTATTATTTATTAGTTGGAGGTAGGTAGGTAGGGAGGGAGGATTTTATCATGAGCTGACATGATGAATAAGTATCTATCTGTCTATCAGTTAGCGAGAGAGAGAGAAAGAAGCCTTGTAAAACCAGCTTGGTGGAAGCGGTGACGGGGCGAGTATTGGACAGCCTAGCTAGTTTGGGGCACTTCAGTAGTAGTAGTAGTAGTAATACGCTTGCTTGCCTTGTAACCAACCAGAAGGTGGGTGCTGGCTGGGTTCGAGCCCGTGGCGGTTTACACACAATGATAAGTTCTTGTTTGTTGTTCTTGTTTGTCGAATGACAAAACAGAGCAAAAGAAGCAGTTCAAACACACACACACACACACACACACACACACACACACACGTGGGTGTGATGATGATCTCGGGCAGTAGTCTCGCTCAAAATATACTACCAAACACGAACAGACAAACAGAACTTATCATTGTGTGTAAACTATTTAAATATATTATTTATTTATTTATTTATTTATTTGATCGTCCATCATCTATTCCACAATGTAATTTATGCTCAAGACAATTATTTACTGACATTAACTACTACTCCGGGATAATTACAACTACAGAAATAAAATGATGAAATACTTCATTGGAATGAAGCTAGCTAGCTAGCTAGCTAGCTGGCTTATTTACTATCACATAACCTTATATCTCATAATAATAATAATCTTTTATAGGTATAGCTATAGGTATAAGTATAGGTATATGAAGGGGTGCCGCAATTGAGATGTACGGCTGTAGCCTTGTGCTCCTCTAGTAATTAAGCAAGACAATAATTATACTACTACTACTACTACTACTACTACTAATAATAATAATAATAATAATAATAATCATGATAATAATAATTATAATATTATGGATAATAATAATCGTGATAATCATAATAATAATAATATTTTCTATAATTTGGTTTGTAAGGGTTTGTTATGTTTTTACGAGTTGATCACGGACTGATATCAGTTAGAGAACCATTGAAAACCAGCACTGGAGTACTGGACAGCTGCTGTTTCATCAGCCTAGTTTGGGAATCATCGGCAGTACGCACCCACTGCGCCGGGGTCGAACCCAGGACCTTCCGGTTACAATGGTTCTCTAACTGATATCAGTCCATGATCAACTCGTAAAAACATAACAATAATAATAATAATAATAGTAATAATAATAATAATAATAATAATATACCGAGAATGAATGATAATTGAATACGCCAAATAACTGACAAATATCCTCTTATACTACTTATCGTCTACTGTCTGTCTCCCCTTAAGTGACGATGCCATGTAGTCATCAATCAGCACAACACACATGTTTAAGTAAACTATTATTATTATTACTATTACTATTACTATTATTATTATGTCATATGTGTTTGAATGCACTAAAATATGTGAGAGAGACAGAGAAAAAAGAAGCGGTACTTACTTACTTCCCTCTCCAGTCCAGTCCAGTCCGGTCCGGTGTGGTGTGGTAATAACCGAGCGTTGGCAAGGTGTTGTTGTTGTTGTTGTTAGTGTCTTCATTTTTCTATATTATATATGTATTCTTTGACAACAGCGTCTCTTTTAAATGACGAAATGGGGGAAATACAACAAAGGTAATAAATATATCATCCATCCCTTGGCACCTGTCTCTCTCCATTCCTTGTGTGCGCATTGCATTCATTCACATTTCCAGAAATTCCAATCACTAAAAGCTGCATCTTGCGTTTGTAACCGTTATAAGCGTTGTTTTTCTTTCATGTTTTCAGTAAATTTTGGACTAGTTGTATCATCCCATCGAGCAGTTTACCAGAAAAGCATCTCCTGCCTATCTTACAATTTGCTGTTGCTGTTGCTGTTGCTGCACCTCTTCGTCTTCTTCTTCTTCAATATCCCCCACATTATCTGAGTTGATTTCCTCCTCTGCCTCATGATGGTGATGCTGATGATGATGATGATGATGCTGTGAATACAAAGGGGACAATTAGTCTACACCACCAAATATATCACTCTCTCGCTCGCCCGCCCGCTCACCTGCATGCTTAATAAATTCTGTAATAATGGTCTTTGAATGTAAGCATCACAGCTTATATACCTCTCTACTTCTCTAGCCAGACATCAAAAGGCTCTCACCCCCACCCCATCCCAACACACACACACACACACACCTTTCCCCACTTTATTTCATTTGTACTAGTTAATTAGTCAATTAGGTTTGCATATACATGACCTGATATGTGTGACATTTCAATTTTCACCCCACCCCACCCACACCCACACCCACAGTTCGGTTCGGTTCGTATGAATTTTTTACATAGGTGTTGTGTTTTAACCCGAAATTTTGATCTAATATCTCCTTTTTTGTGTGTGTGTTTTCAGTAATAAACGGCTTGTCAGGCTAAGTGAAACGTTATCACACATCATGGTGAAATATTGCAAAACATACATAAATTGTCACAGACAAGTATAATCTAATCTACCTACAGATAGTGGAGTAGTGGATACATGGTGCATAATGGTGAGTGCCCGATACATTTTTTGTCTGTCTGAAATGTTCTATTTGTCATAAATTCTTTATGGTTTGACATTTTCGACCTGATCTGATCTGATGATTTTCTCAAGATTAATATTATTATATAACTGAAATTTTGTGTCATTAAATTTCGTAACATTTCACACTGACGAGATATACATATGGGTTTTATTCCTCTCCTCATTCACTACACTACAATACAATACAATACATCTACCCCGTCACCCCACCACTGTACACTCTATTTGTGGTTTGTAAATTTAGTTTTAGCTTTGTAGCTGTATTTCATCACCCACCACCCCCTCCCTCTCTGTCTGTGTCAGTTATTTGTCATCCCTCCCTCCCACCATGTCTACCAGGTTAGGTGGGTGGGTTCATTTATATTTTCCTAGTACTCCTATTACTTGTAGTAGTAGTAGTAGTAGTAGTAGTAGTAGTAGTATTGGTAGTCTAACTGACCACTTACTGTGATCACATCACATCACACCTGTGATAAATAAATAGATAAATATTTAGCCAGTCTCATTAGGTCAAATAGACAGACCAATCCAATCATACACCAACCATCCATTATGTGTGTGTAATTAGCCCACAGACTTGTCGACAAGCCTGTAGCCATTGCACTACCTATTTATTTCATTAATATTAATATTATTAACATTATTATTATCATCATTATTATTCGCATAGTTGGTTTTTAAGGATTAGATTTATTTTTACGAGCTTGACCAGGCACGTACGCTCGCACGCACGCATTTACGGATTGATATCATCAATGAGGAGTTGCAATGAGAAGGTGGATTGAACACCAGCTGGGGCGTTGTGGATTACTGGACAGCCAGCTGTTTCATCTCATCAGTCTAGTTTGGGAATCATCATCATCGGCATTACGCAGTATCCACAACTCAATGGGTGGGTTCGAACCCAGCACTTTCCGATTACAAGCAAGACAAGCTGGCTATCTGGCTGGCTGGCTGGCTCGTATACCATTCATTGACCACTCACTCACTGGGACCCTACCCGAACCGACCCGACCCGATTCAATGGCCAACGCATGAATTCTAACCCATTCTACCAATTCGTGATGCATTTACCGCCAATGGTGGCACCAACCAATCGATGGTCATCGGTGGGAAATCCATCCTCACACAGTTGACTGGTTGGACCTCACCGTTTAAAACTGACTGATGGATTAATTGCCGGCTGGGAAGGTAGGTCTGTCTGTCTGTCTGTATGTCTATTTGTCTATTTCAATTACCTAACATTGTGCCCAAATACGTACGTATGTAATACTTTTTCTTCTTTATCCTTGCATTAGCCTTAAATTGTGATTTCTCAGTACTCACTGCACTGCACTGCACTGCACTCATTACCTCGCTCACTCACTAGTTAAGCAATCTGCAATCTGGTTGTTTTATTTTATATCAGCAATAAAGGCATTATTATTATTATTATTATTATTATTTCAGCTGCAAATCCTACTCTGTTATAATTACACCTGCAGAAATACTAAATACTTCATTGGAATGAAGAAGCCTATTTATTACATCTATCTCATGCATGATCTCATCATCATCATCATAGAAGGCACACACACAGGGCACAATCATGAACTTTAATTATGTATATAGATATAAATATATATATATATATGTGTAATACAGTCACCTATCTACCTATCTGTCTATCTATCTGTCTGTCTGTTTATCGATCCAGTCAGTCAGTCATTTTGAAAATATACAGATGTAATATTGATTTTTTCATCATTAGTCAGTCATCTGAGGAATAGATGATCATGCCTTGTATAATTAATTAATTCCTTGATTCATTCATTTAATAGTAGTAGTAAAAGATAAATAAATGACTTTTAATTTGACGCAATTATAAATTGAAGAAATTATTATTTATTAGTTGGAGGTAGGTAGGTAGGGAGGGAGGATTTTATCATGAGCTGACATGATGAATAAGTATCTATCTGTCTATCAGTTAGCGAGAGAGAGAGAAAGAAGCCTTGTAAAACCAGCTTGGTGGAAGCGGTGACGGGGCGAGTATTGGACAGCCTAGCTAGTTTGGGGCACTTCAGTAGTAGTAGTAGTAGTAATACGCTTGCTTGCCTTGTAACCAACCAGAAGGTGGGTGCTGGCTGGGTTCGAGCCCGTGGCGGTTTACACACAATGATAAGTTCTTGTTTGTTGTTCTTGTTTGTCGAATGACAAAACAGAGCAAAAGAAGCAGTTCAAACACACACACACACACACACACACACACAGTGGGTGTGATGATGATCTCGGGCAGTAGTCTCGCTCAAAATATACTACCAAACACGAACAGACAAACAGAACTTATCATTGTGTGTAAACTATTTAAATATATTATTTATTTATTTATTTATTTATTTGATCGTCCATCATCTATTCCACAATGTAATTTATGCTCAAGACAATTATTTACTGACATTAACTACTACTCCGGGATAATTACAACTACAGAAATAAAATGATGAAATACTTCATTGGAATGAAGCTAGCTAGCTAGCTAGCTGGCTTATTTACTATCACATAACCTTATATCTCATAATAATAATACTTTTATAGGTATAGCTATAGGTATAAGTATAGGTATATGAAGGGGTGCCGCAATTGAGATGTACGGCTGTAGCCTTGTGCTCCTCTAGTAATTAAGCAAGACAATAATTATACTACTACTACTACTACTACTACTACTACTAATAATAATAATAATAATAATAATAATAATAATAATCATGATAATAATAATTATAATATTATGGATAATAATAATCGTGATAATCATAATAATAATAATATTTTCTATAATTTGGTTTGTAAGGGTTTGTTATGTTTTTACGAGTTGATCACGGACTGATATCAGTTAGAGAACCATTGAAAACCAGCACTGGAGTACTGGACAGCTGCTGTTTCATCAGCCTAGTTTGGGAATCATCGGCAGTACGCACCCACTGCGCCGGGGTCGAACCCAGGACCTTCCGGTTACAATGGTTCTCTAACTGATATCAGTCCATGATCAACTCGTAAAAACATAACAATAATAATAATAATAATAATAGTAATAATAATAATAATAATAATAATAATATACCGAGAATGAATGATAATTGAATACGCCAAATAACTGACAAATATCCTCTTATACTACTTATCGTCTACTGTCTGTCTCCCCTTAAGTGACGATGCCATGTAGTCATCAATCAGCACAACACACATGTTTAAGTAAACTATTCTTATTATTACTATTACTATTACTATTATTATTATGTCATATGTGTTTGAATGCACTAAAATATGTGAGAGAGACAGAGAAAAAAGAAGCGGTACTTACTTACTTCCCTCTCCAGTCCAGTCCAGTCCGGTCCGGTGTGGTGTGGTAATAACCGAGCGTTGGCAAGGTGTTGTTGTTGTTGTTGTTAGTGTCTTCATTTTTCTATATTATATATGTATTCTTTGACAACAGCGTCTCTTTTAAATGACGAAATGGGGAAAATACAACAAAGGTAATAAATATATCATCCATCCCTTGGCACCTGTCTCTCTCCATTCCTTGTGTGCGCGTTGCATTCATTCACATTTCCAGAAATTCCAATCACTAAAAGCTGCATCTTGCGTTTGTAACCGTTATAAGCGTTGTTTTTCTTTCATGTCAGTAAATTTTGGACTAGTTGTATCATCCCATCGAGCAGTTTACCAGAAAAGCATCTCCTGCCTATCTTACAATTTGCTGTTGCTGTTGCTGTTGCTGCACCTCTTCGTCTTCTTCTTCTTCAATATCCCCCACATTATCTGAGTTGATTTCCTCCTCTGCCTCATGATGGTGATGCTGATGATGATGATGATGATGCTGTGAATACAAAAGGGACAATTAGTCTACACCACCAAATATATCACTCTCTCGCTCGCCCGCCCGCTCACCTGCATGCTTAATAAATTCTGTAATAATGGTCTTTGAATGTAAGCATCACAGCTTATATACCTCTCTACTTCTCTAGCCAGACATCAAAAGGCTCTCACCCCCACCCCCATCCCAACACACACACACACACACACCTTTCCCCACTTTATTTCATTTGTACTAGTTAATTAGTCAATTAGGTTTGCATATACATGACCTGATATGTGTGACATTTCAATTTTCACCCCACCCCACCCACACCCACACCCACAGTTCGGTTCGGTTCGTATGAATTTTTTACATAGGTGTTGTGTTTTAACCCGAAATTTTGATCTAATATCTCCTTTTTTGTGTGTGTGTTTTCAGTAATAAACGGCTTGTCAGGCTAAGTGAAACGTTATCACACATCATGGTGAAATATTGCAAAACATACATAAATTGTCACAGACAAGTATAATCTAATCTACTTACAGATAGTGGAGTAGTGGATACATGGTGCATAATGGTGAGTGCCCGATACATTTTTTGTCTGTCTGAAATGTTCTATTTGTCATAAATTCTTTATGGTTTGACATTTTCGACCTGATCTGATCTGATGATTTTCTCAAGATTAATATTATTATATAACTGAAATTTCGTAACATTTCACTTGTCATTCTAAATCAATTCTCCTTTTTTACAACGTTAAATTCTATGCTATGACATTTCACACAATATTACATAACGTTTTTATTTTATTCGATTTGTCTACTAATCCTATAATTGCACACACCCTTCACCTACCAAGTTCTATCCATCCTATGAATTATTCTATATAAAATGACATTAATTGTTTTGCCACTTGACATTTAACTATGATTATAATCACAAACATTTTAGTTTTAATTGCATTTCATACTACTATTATTATTATTTTATGCATTCACTCAGACCTATGATTCAATTCCCTCCCTCACCGGATATAACTTCTTAAAAAACCATATGTGTATATACGATTGTACAGCTTGATGATAAATTCGTTGTTGAAAAGAGTCTCTTCGCTGAATGGATCACCACTTGTTTTGATTTTCTTCTATATGTGTTACAATGGGAATTTTCCATGAGTTAAAAAATAGCAAAGACTGGAAGTAGTTGCGTGAAGACTCCCTTCGAAATTCAAGGACGATCTCACATTATCTTGCCAGCCAGGATTTCCGTTCATTCTTTGTTCAAACAATCAATCAACGTCTGCTTATTATCACTTTTCGTTAACCTGATGCACCTGGTTTTTAGCACATCAGTTTTGGTTGTTGTTGTTGTTGTCGTTGTTGTTAGTGGTGGTGGTGGTTTATACTGCAAAAAACGCAAAAAATCAAAAAATGAGTTTGGTCTGCATTAGAACACATTACTTATTTTTCCATTTCTTTACATTTCAAGACCTTAAAACATTGATTGATTTATGGCTGCTATACTCACATCTTTCCCCCAAACCCCACCCACACACACAACCCGATCTTTCCTAGGTTTACTACTGCTTGGTAGGCTAGGCGAGGAGGTTACCAGTTGATCCCAGCTGGGAATCGAACTCCGAATCGCGCGTTGGTTCGTGGGTGGGTGTTGTGAACATTCCACTCTCGAACCACACTGATGCCCTTAGACAAATACGCTACTCTCTTTGTGTGTGTGTGTGTGTGTGGTTTTCTTATCAGTAAGTAAGTCAGAGTGTTACTCAGTGATAGTAGTAGTAGCAGGCAAGGTGTGTAGGTGTGGAATTCACTTTCAAGGAAGAGAGAGAAACAGTCATTCAAATAGTTCTGTTTTTCTTTTCTTTTCTCTTTTAAATTTTAGCTATGAAGGACAGAGATGCATGTTTCTCCAATAGCGCCTGATCTCTTTCAACTGACACGTCTTTCTATTCTATTCTTGCCTTGCCTTGCCGTCATAGAGAGAGAGAGAGAGAGACAAATGAAAAAAGGGGTGTTGGCAATTGCATGAAGAGCGCACTTCACTCCATTTTGAATTTTTGTTCATTTAGATTTCGTCATGAATCAACTACAGTCACCGAGAGAGAGAGAGAGAGAGAGACTATTGAAAATCAGGGAACACTTCAGCCCTGCTGCTGCTGGTGTTTCGTCCTATTATGCGACTTGTCAGTCAGCAATCTGTGCGTGCCCACCATGACTGTCCATCATCGGGGATACTCATCGAGAATGCGCTGATGTGAGAGTGGAACAGTGAGTGAGTGAGTGCTCCGTGCAGTTTTCGGTTACTGACGAATTCGAACAAATGCGCAGAGTGAAGTTAATCGAAATCCCCCTCCCAAACACCACAAAAAATTCCACAATCCATTTGGAATAACACCGTATTTGCTTTTGCTTTTATAAAAACACACCAAGCCTGACTGTGCATGTATCGTGTAGCTGCTCTATTGTGTGTGTGTGTGTGTGTGTCCAGTGTATTCTTGAATACAGATGGATGGCATTCATCAAGATGCATGTGATAGTGCATGTGCATGTGTGTGTGTGTGTATAGTGGAATAACTTTCTGAATAGCGTCCAAAATGGAAAATTGTGTGTTCTCTCTCTGGTCACAGAGTGACTCACTGACTG